>JABAKD010000013.1:1262500-1557914 GCA_012845835.1 Undaria pinnatifida
CACACGGGGGGGGGTCGATTACCTGGCCGGCGTCGCCATTGTAAAGGCCACTAAGCGAGGCTTGTGCTAGGATCTGGGGAAGAAAAGTTCGTAATCCCCGAGAACACATGCCACCCAGGCGTAGTGGAGAACTGCGAAGTCTACAGCAGCACGTATACACATGTACATGATGTACAGCAGTAGCTGAAGCTATGATGAGCCTGCAGCATCACGAAGATACAAATGGTATATGCACAGCAGCATCACGAAGCTACAAATGGTATATGCACAGCAGAATCACGAAGCTACAAAATTTGAATGGTATATGCACAGCAGCAGCTAGGCGTCGTGGAGAACTGCGAACTCTCAATATTTTTGAACCCCCGGTAGTCTACAGCAGCACGTATAAATCAGCAGCACGTACATGTACATGATGTACAGCAGTAGTAACTGAAGCTATGATGAGCCTGCAGCATGACGAAGCTACAAAAATGGTATATATAGGCGCAGCAGCATTACGAAGCTACAAATGGTATATGCACAGCAGGTATATGCACAGCAGCAGCTGTGGCCGCGCCTTTCTGCGTAGCAACGCAGAGCGTCACCCAGCTGGGGTGAACCGCCATGCTCTCCCATAAATTTCCAGGCTGCCTTCTCGCATTGTTCCGCCGCACACGGGAAATCGGGAAAAATTTGTCGGCATTTTCCCTTTCCAGTATCTCCCATATATGAATTAACAAACTTCGTCTATTAATAACTCTTGGCATTACTTCTTACCCTCTTAATATTTACTATCCTGCGCTGCGACCGGCGGCCGTCCAGGCCGCCGGCGTAGCCCCTTGTAATAATAATAATAATAATAATAATAATAATAATGATAATAATGATAATAATAATAATAATAATAATAATAATAATAATAATAATAATAATAATAATAATAATAATAATAATAATAATAATAATAATAATAATAATAATAATAATAATAATAATAATAATAATAATAATAATAATAAGAAGAAGAATAATAATAATAATAATAATAATAATAATAATAATAATAATAATAATAATAATAATAATAATAATAATAATAATAATAATAATAATAATAATAATAATAATAATAATAATAATAATAATAATAATAATAATAATAATAATAATAATAATAATAATAATAATAATAATAATAATAATAATAATAATAATAATAATAATAATAATAATAATAATAATAATAATAATAATGATAATAGGTGTAGAGGAGGCCGCGAGTCAGGATGAAGGGGGTCAAGACGTTGAAAGGGGGTTGGAGGAGTCCGAGGAATTTTGGTGCACGTACTGCGGTTGGCCTCTCGATAACTCTAGTGGGGAGTCGGGGGAAGACGACGCTCGAGTACCCGTTCCGTGCGCCCATGGAGGCTTTGTGCACACCCGCTGTATGCTGGACCGCGCGGAAAACCTCGCGAGAGGACTTGAGGATCCTAGGCCCTGCGTCGCGTGTCGCTCGGCGTGGCCGGGAGGAAGCCGACCTCCCCATCCGGCGGAGCTGGCAAGAGGGATATCCATGGACGGTCATGAGGGAAGGTGGGGGGCGGTGAGAGGTGCCCTGCAGTTCGCCACCCGCGTTCAGCGGCACATATCCGGACTGGAGTCAGCCAACTATGTGACGACTGGCATTTACGGTACGTTCGAGCTCATGTTACATGCACACGGAAGGAGCTCAACCTCCTCGTTCTTGCTATGCTCCCTATTTTGCGATGCGCTGGACCTGCCTCAAGGGGCATACCTTGATTTTCCCCGACCGAGGGAATGGGAAATGGCGGCAGGCCGATACCGTACGCTGTTCACTGCGTACGCCATCCATCCGCAGGATATCCTACTCCGACTTCAAAATCAAAGACTCTACATCGCACCTCACGTCCTACAATATCTAGTAGGTCTCGACGCCGAATGCGAAGAGCAACTAACGAGGTGGACGCTCGGGGTCCGAAGCGCGCTGGAAGCGGGTGATGCTCTTCCTTCCTTTTCAACAGCGATGGCAGCGACACCGGAGAGAACGGACCGGCCGCCGGAGAACGACCCTTTACACACGGGACCAACTGAACAAGGAGGCGCTGGTAGAAGTGCAGCAGAGAGGCGTCATGCCACGGGAAGCAGGGGTGCATCTCCCTGCGCCTACTGCGGGCGGGCACTAGAGGAGCCTACTGGGGATTCGGCGGTGGACTCTTTATGGGCAGTTATTCCGTGTCCCCACGGAGAACAAGTACATGCCCGCTGCATGCTAGACCGTGCGGAATGCCTCGCGAGTGGGCATACAGACCCACAACCATGCGTCGCGTGTCGCTCGGAATGGCCGGCAAGAAATCGGCCTCTTCATCCGGCTGAGCTGGCTGAGGACCTTCCAAGGCCACGCCCGGGGGGAAGGTGGCCGGCAGTAGCGGGAGCCCTGCAGTTCGCTGAGCTTTTGGAGGAGGACGGCCCCCGGTTGGACCCAGCTAGTTACGTCACGACTGGTTCCCACGATACTTTTGAGGGGATGGTGAGGACCCACGGGCGTAGCCCAACCTCCTCGTTCCTGTTGTGCACCCTGTTCGCAGATGCTCTTGGCCTGCCCCAAGGCGCCTACCTTGACTTCCCCCGACCGAGAGAATGGAGAGCGGCAGCCGGTCACTACCGCGAGATCTTCGCCGCGTACGGCATCCGCCCACAGAATACTGTACTCCGACTCCCGAACCGAAGGATCTACATCCTGCCTCATGTCCAAGAGTTCTTGGCGGGCCTCGACTCGACGTGGGAGGACCGCCTAACGAGGTGGACCCTCGGGGTGCGAAATGCGTTAGAAGAGGGGGAGGCGCTTCCTCCGTTCCCGACGGCAGCGTGGACCGTCGGGTCCCAAAACGGGTTTGAGGCAGGGTACGAGCTGCCTCCCTCCCCGACGGCAGCGGACGTAACATCGGAAGGAACAGACCCGGTGCTGGAGAGTGACTCATTAGCAGTGGGAGTAACACAACCGGAAGGAGCAGCCCCGGCGTCTGAAGGTGATTGGAGGGTAAGGGGGCAGGCGGAGCCAGGAGGCGCCGCTTCTTATGCAACCGTGGAGAACACCCTCATGGCCGAACAAGAGGATGTCACGGCGGCGGGACCCTTGCCCCCCCCCCTGAGTCAGCCCAGCGCCACCCCAGCGGCGGTGAGGGGCACGGCGGAAGGAACGGGCCCGGCACGGGAGAGCGACCCTTCAGCAGCGGGCGTGGCACCACCGGATGGTGCAACTCTAGCGTTAGAAGGTGACCCGGGGGGGAGGGAGCAGACGGATCCAGGAGGTGCTGTACCTGTTACCACGAGAAACTCCCGAACTGCCGAAAACAGGGAGGCGATGGCGCCGGGACACTCGCGCGCGCCCCCATCACAGCCCAGCGACACCCCAGCAACATCGAGAGCGACTGCGTCTATTTCCACTGGTGCAGTGGAGGGTGGGAGAAGCACAAGAGGCAGACGAGGTCGACCGCGCGGATCCGGAAGAGGAACACGAGCGACGAGAACTGGGAGAGGAGGCACCACGAACCGGGGGCGAATCCCTCGACATGGAAACGGCGACGTTCCCTCGGCCCCTGCCGAAGGAAGGGTTGGCGGTGGAGAGAGAGAAGGCGGGGACGGAGAGGGAGGAGGGTCAGCACCAGGGAGCGTAACGCATTTTCGCGCTTTCATTGCAGACGACCACAGCGGTACGAGCTGTGGGGGCTGTAGATCAACTATTGCTCGGGGACACCGAGTGGTGGGGTTGCCCTGTGGACGTCAACATGCAATGCATGCGCGGTGCGTGGTGAATGCGGTCAGACGAGGCGGGGCGCAGGCGTCGTTTCTCTGCGGAGCAAGGGGATGCACAGCCCGCCATGGAAGACGAGAAGCAATAGAAGCGGCAGTCCAGGCCGACCCTGGACTACGCGTGACGGCAGCGGGACTCGGGGGGAGACCTGACGATGGCGAGGAAGAGCGCCGGGATGGCCTCTGCTATCCGTGGGACCAAAACACATTGGGAATTGCGGGACCGCTCGATGATGTCTCCCTTGAGGACCTCCAACAACGCTTCGCCACTGTTGTCAAAGTGCAGCCGAGGCTGGCTACTGCCCACGCCAAGCTTATCACCCATGTGCTTGGTCTCCTCAATCACGCCTTGGGAGAGCACCGTCAATCCACACAATCGGAGACACCGCAATCACTGCTGAGGTCAATCAAGTTGTGGTACATCCTCCCAGCTCTACTACACTCGCAGGATGGCCGAATGAAACGGCGTGAGGGGTTTGCGTCTGCCGAACGCGGTGACCTCACCCTCTTGCTCCCGTGGTTAATGGAGTACACCCGTCGAACATCTATGAGGCAAATCGGTCAAGCCCGAGAAGAGACGGAAGCTGATATGTTTAAGAGGGCATCATCAGCATGCCGCCATCGAGGGGGGGTGACTGTGGCAGCACGCAGCCTTCTCGCGGAACCGCGCGCGCCGGGGAACGACGAAACGTGGGAGCGCGTAAAAGCAAAGTTCCCGGAGGAGGACCAGGTCTGCGTCTCCGAAGCTGCAGCAGCAGCGGTGGCAACAAGTTCCACCGACCAGGACGAAGGGAGTGTACCCAACTGGCGCCCGGAGGAAGAGTTCGACCCACAGGTGGCCCTCGAGGTAATCAATTCTCGCAACGCCTTATCAGGCGCGGGAAGCGACGGTCTGCGATTCTCGCACTTACAGTCAATAATCAGGACTGGTTTTGGGCGCGAAAAATTCGGAGCTGGCATCGAAGCCTTCTGGAGAAGAATTATCGATGATCCAAACGCCTTCCCGCCTGAATTCTGGCAGCTCTTCTTGCAATCCAACCTCACTGCCCTGGGTGAAAAATGCCGCCCCGTGTGCGTGGGGATGACGTGGAGGCGGCTTATTGCGGCCGGAACCATGCGGCAGTGGCGACCACGGCTGGAGGAGGCCAACCGTGAAGCGAGACAGTTTGGAGTCGGAGTACGAGGGGGGGTGGAACAGGTAGCGCTACGCGCAAGAATACATCACGAGGCAAACAACTGGCTGATCCTCACCGATTGCTCCAACGCATTCAACACAGTGAAGCGGACTGCTATGCTAGCGGAGGCAGCCACTTGCGTACCGGCGCTTACACCGTTCGTGGCAAAATGTTACGGCGAGATGTCTGCGCCCGTGTTTTTTCAGATGGAATCGGGAGAAAGGCGGAAGATCGACTGCTCCAGCGGGGTACAACAAGGTGATGCTATGGGGCCAGCGTTGTTCTGCATGCCGCTCCTGCCGGTGCTGAAGCGGACACGGGAGGAGTTCGAGCCAAGAGGTGTAGAGGCATTCGCCTACCTAGATGATATTAGCATCGGAATGATGGAAATCACACCCGATACTGTGGAAGTGGTACCCTTTCTCCAGCGTGAGCTGTCCAACATCGGAATTGCGATCAACCCGAGCAAAACGGTTGCCCTGCCCCCAAAGGGGCACGTACCTACGCCGGAACAAATCGCCCTTCTTGAAGGCATTGGCGTCAGCATCGCTGAACGTGGTGGGGTTCAGGTGGTGGGGGTGCCCATCGGCACAGATGAGTACGTGAGGGAGAGCGCAATGGAGATAGTCCGAAACGGGGGAGCGGAGCAACTTGCGCGGATGTTGTCGCGCATGCCGGACAAGCAATCAGCCAACCTGATTGCCACCGGCTCCATGGTTCAACGGACCTCCTACCTTGAACGCGTGATGGACCCAGAACTATCGCTGGCTGCATGCAAAAAAGCAGATGGCAACGCCTTGTGGATGTTGGAGAAATTGCTCGATCTCCCGGGGGCAGCAGAAGAATCATCGTTCTTCGTGGACGGGTGCCCGACAAACATGTTGACCCTGCAACCCCATCAACAGGCGCAGGCGAGCCTGTCCACGGGGGCCGGAGGGTTTGGGCTGTCGTCGGCTGAAGCCCGGAGGATGTCAGCATCCGTTGGGAGCTTGGTGGCGACGGTGCCAGAGGTGCTTGCTGATCTATCCGGCGCAATAGGGAACAAAGTCCGGAGGGAGCTGCCCGATTCTGACCTCGTGCGACGCATCTGGAACAGCATCAGGGACCTGCGCGATGTGCATGGGGTTTCAGAGGAGGCCATGGCGAACATCGTACCGGAAAGCTGGCGAGACAGAGCATTCCGAGCAGGAGGACAAGGTGCCTCAGGGCGATCAATTACAGACGCGTTGCCTGCACACGACGCCGAAACTATCAGCTCCAGTAAAGCGCAGCATAGACTGGGTAAACTGGTAAACCGAGTACGTTATGAGAGGTACGTCTCTTCGCTGGACCAGCTCCCCGAGACGAGGCCCCAGCGAGACACAAGCGAATCTCAAGGCGAGAAGGAGACACAAGACTTGGCCAGGGCCCGGCAACGGAGTCAATCGGGATCAGGGGCTACCGCCTTCCTAAGGGCGAGACCTGTAGACTCAGCTAGAACCATCCCTGCATCAGAGTTCGTGACTGCGGGGAAGAGATTTCTGGGGATAGAAGAATTCCTCGCGGCGAGATGCCCATGCTGCGGTGAAGCGGAGGTTAATACGCGGCATGCGTGATTGTGTCATCGAGCGGGCGCGCAAGTGAACCAGCACCAACCCCTCGTGCACGCGCTCTCCCGCACCCTTAAGAGCATGTCCGTCCGCCACCAGGTGGAAAGCGGAGCCCCGTTCCACGCAGACAGGGATTTGCGAATGGACATCGTGATTGAGGCAGGTGGACTAAGAGATGCTACGGCACCGGAGTATCGCGACAAGTCGATACTCCTCGACGTGACGTATGCGGACCCACAAGCAGGGGTCCACATGCGGGCAGGAAGCGCGGATCGAAACGGATCAGCGGCTTCCACTTCCGAGGCGCGCAAGCGCAACCACTACGCTCGTCCGGGACAGGTGTCCTTCGACGAACGCAGCTACAAACTCGCCACCCTCGCGGTGGAAAGCTTTGGGCGCCTCGGTAAAGAAGGCAGCGACCTGATAGATCAGGTAGCGGCAAGCATCGTTGGAGGGACGGACGCATCGTCCCTAGCGCGGAAAGGCGTGTGCAAGGAGCGACTATTCCAAATCATCTCTGTGACCACTCAGGTCGCGATTTCGCGCAGAGTTCATCGATATAGACTATTTCTGAGGGATCGTCAGGCCGCGAGGGGAAGGGAGGAAGAATCGGGAGGACTAAGGCCACTGGCCTGGGGTGGCAATGTTGATGAGGATTAAGGTAGACTCCCAGCTGTAACATACCAGGTATATATAGGGAAAGGGAATAGTAGATAAAAGGAGAAGATGTGGGGAAAGGAAATGGGCGAATGGTTGGCGGAAGATACCACTGCATTATGGTGCGATCATTCGACTTCATATTAGGTGCTACTGCTGCTTTAAGGAAGGATATTCGATTTATATCGGAAAGGCATCTACGCTATATTGTCGGAGGGCAAAAATAATAATAATGATAATAATAATAATAATAATAATAATAATAATAATAATAATAATAATAATAATAATAATAATAATAATAATAATAATAATAATAATAATAATAATAATAATGATAATAATAATAATAATAATAATAATAATAATAATAATAATAATAATAATAAAAATAATAATAATGATAATAATAATAATAATAATAATAATAATAATAGCGGAGGTTAATACGCGGCATGCGCGATTGTGTCATCGAGCGGGCGCGCAAGTGAACCAGCACCAACCCCTCGTGCACGCGCTCTCCCGCACCCTTAAGAGCATGTCCGTCCGCCACCAGGTGGAAAGCGGAGCCCCGTTCCACGCAGACAGGGATTTGCGAATGGACATCGTGATTGAGGCAGGTGGACTAAGAGATGCTACGGCACCGGAGTATCGCGACAAGTCGATACTCCTCGACGTGACGTATGCGGACCCACAAGCAGGGGTCCACATGCGGGCAGGAAGCGCGGATCGAAACGGATCAGCGGCTTCCACTTCCGAGGCGCGCAAGCGCAACCACTACGCTCGTCCGGGACAGGTGTCCTTCGACGAACGCAGCTACAAACTCGCCACCCTCGCGGTGGAAAGCTTTGGGCGCCTCGGTAAAGAAGGCAGCGACCTGATAGATCAGGTAGCGGCAAGCATCGTTGGAGGGACGGACGCATCGTCCCTAGCGCGGAAAGGCGTGTGCAAGGAGCGACTATTCCAAATCATCTCTGTGACCACTCAGGTCGCGATTTCGCGCAGAGTTCATCGATATAGACTATTTCTGAGGGATCGTCAGGCCGCGAGGGGAAGGGAGGAAGAATCGGGAGGACTAAGGCCACTGGCCTGGGGTGGCAATGTTGATGAGGATTAAGGTAGACTCCCAGCTGTAACATACCAGGTATATATAGGGAAAGGGAATAGTAGATAAAAGGAGAAGATGTGGGGAAAGGAAATGGGCGAATGGTTGGCGGAAGATACCACTGCATTATGGTGCGATCATTCGACTTCATATTAGGTGCTACTGCTGCTTTAAGGAAGGATATTCGATTTATATCGGAAAGGCATCTACGCTATATTGTCGGAGGGCAAAAATAATAATAATGATAATAATAATAATAATAATAATAATAATAATAATAATAATAATAATAATAATAATAATAATAATAATAATAATAATAATAATAATAATAATAATAATAATAATAATAATAATAATAATAATAATAATAATAATAATAATAATAAAAATAATAATAATAATGATAATAATAATAATGATAATAATAATAATAATAATAATAATAATAATAATAATAGCGGAGGTTAATACGCGGCATGCGCGATTGTGTCATCGAGCGGGCGCGCAAGTGAACCAGCACCAACCCCTCGTGCACGCGCTCTCCCGCACCCTTAAGAGCATGTCCGTCCGCCACCAGGTGGAAAGCGGAGCCCCGTTCCACGCAGACAGGGATTTGCGAATGGACATCGTGATTGAGGCAGGTGGACTAAGAGATGCTACGGCACCGGAGTATCGCGACAAGTCGATACTCCTCGACGTGACGTATGCGGACCCACAAGCAGGGGTCCACATGCGGGCAGGAAGCGCGGATCGAAACGGATCAGCGGCTTCCACTTCCGAGGCGCGCAAGCGCAACCACTACGCTCGTCCGGGACAGGTGTCCTTCGACGAACGCAGCTACAAACTCGCCACCCTCGCGGTGGAAAGCTTTGGGCGCCTCGGTAAAGAAGGCAGCGACCTGATAGATCAGGTAGCGGCAAGCATCGTTGGAGGGACGGACGCATCGTCCCTAGCGCGGAAAGGCGTGTGCAAGGAGCGACTATTCCAAATCATCTCTGTGACCACTCAGGTCGCGATTTCGCGCAGAGTTCATCGATATAGACTATTTCTGAGGGATCGTCAGGCCGCGAGGGGAAGGGAGGAAGAATCGGGAGGACTAAGGCCACTGGCCTGGGGTGGCAATGTTGATGAGGATTAAGGTAGACTCCCAGCTGTAACATACCAGGTATATATAGGGAAAGGGAATAGTAGATAAAAGGAGAAGATGTGGGGAAAGGAAATGGGCGAATGGTTGGCGGAAGATACCACTGCATTATGGTGCGATCATTCCACTTCATATTAGGTGCTACTGCTGCTTTAAGGAAGGATATTCGATTTATACCGGAAAGGCATCTACGCTACATTGTCGGAGGGCAAAAATAATAATAATAATAATGATAATGATAATAATAATGATAATAATGATAATAATGATAATAATAACGGTAATAATAATGTGGAACCTGGCCTCTCACGAATCGATGTTGTCGAAGTGGAGAGGGCGGTCCCGGAGGTCTTGTACTCGTCTGGTAGCTGGCGTCGGAGCGGAGAGGGCGTCGCGGTGCTGAGGTTCCTTGACGATCGCCTTCAAAGCGGGCGCACGCTGAAACCTTTGTTTCTTGTAGACATAGGAAGGAGATGTTAACGCTAGAGTGACGGTGGGCTTATCGTGGAAGAGTCGTGGTGTCGGAAGGTTTGGGGGAAGGGACGCAGGGGTATCAGCTTCGCTTGTAGACAGCACTGGTTCTTTTGTGTAGATTTCTTTTTTCTGGCGTTGAGCTACGAGAAGCTCGAGGAGACGGGAAAAGAGGAGTGAGAGCATGGGGGTGGGGTGAGGCTCACAGAGTTTGCTTCCCCCCAGCATTGCTGATGTGCTTTCTTCATGACCTTTACCCATGGAACGTACAAGGAACGCTCTCTTAGATATTTTATATTCCCATGAGCGCCTTACGCGCTTACTTTTTCTATCTTGTCCAGCGGAGGAACGTTCCATTACCGAGAACTCTCTTCTTACTTGTGGTATAAGCTAGCTAGATTCTGCGGGTCATCTTCTCCACTCAGAATATTCCGTTTAATGAAGAGAATCTTTTTATCGCCAATGGGCCATGACTCCGCGGGCTATTATACCGAATCTATTGCCAGCTATACTGAAACTCTATTACATTAGCCCACCCTGAATAGTCGTACATGCAGACCTCAAGGCGGTCGAAGGGTGACGACAAAGTTCATCCAAAAAGACCGGGAAAGGGGGTCGAATATGCGGCTATTCGAAACAAAGACATGAGACTCTAGATTCCCCCACACCTCGTAATGAGGCCTAAACGCCAAGGATAGGGCCATTCACTAATAAAGCAGGTCACTGAAAGAAAGGCCATAACAAGATAGAGGAAGACAGAAAATCCAGAACGGGGCAACCTATGTAGAGCAACCGAAGCTTGAAACGAAAAAGGGAACCTGAAGACGAGGCGAAGATAGCAAATAAAGGCAAAATCGAAGCGAAGACAAAGCCCTCCCGTCATGTGGCGCGATTATCTTTCGGTGGCAGCCCTTCCGAGGACGAGTCAACGCCGTCTATGACGGTTGACACCGCCCGCGATCCGGGATCGTGTATTGCCTGACTGGTGCCGCGTGCTCTCGCGCATGCGTGTACGAGATCCACGATAGGTATCTACGACCCTGTCTTCCACATCACCCCCCTCTGTATTCGCTGCAAGCCCATCTTAGCTAGGGATAGTATTGTAGCGATCATCGGGAGGATGACAAATTTAGGAAACGGGGTATCGATTCTTCGGATCGAGACACAGCAGTTGTCATATGCGTGCATCCACTCCTCACAACTGACGTGTTTAGTAAACACGGGTGCGAAACACTGGCGTTCAGATCGTCATGTATTCGTACTCGTGGGTGCGAATCTCACGGTAGTCACCACTATGGAGCCTGGCCTCTCACGGATGCTGGTGTCGAAGTGGAGAGGGCGGTTCCGGAGGTCTTGTACGTACTAGTCTCCTAGCTGGCGTCGGAGCGGATAGGGCGTCGTGGAGCTGAAGTCGAAGCGGACAGGGCGTCGCGGTGCTGAGGTCCCTTGACGATCGCCATCGCAGCGGGCGCACGCTGAAACCTTTCTTTCTTAGATGTAGCCAGGAGATGCTAAAGCTAGAGTGACGGTGGGCTTATGTCCTCTCGTCATGCCGCGGGATTATCTTGTGGCTGACCTTCCGGGGACGGATCAATGCCGTCTATGACGGGCGAGACCGCTCGCGACCCGGGATCGTGTATTACCTGACCGGTGGCGTGTCCTCTCGCGCATGCGTGTACGAGATCTACGATAGTTATCTACGACCTTGTCTTCCACAATAATTGTGCTCAGAGTTCATCGATATAGGCTATCTCTGAGGGATCGTCGGGCCGCGAGGGGAAGGGAGGAAGAATCGGGAGGACTACGGCCACTGGCCTGGGGTGGCAATGTTTTTGAGCAGTAAGGTAGACTCCCATCTAAAACATACATAGGGAAAGGAAATAGTAGATAAAAGAAGATGTGGGGAAATGAAATGGGCAAATGGTTGGCGGAAGATACTATTCCCTTATGGTGCGATCATTCGACTTCATATTAAGTACTACTGCCGCTTTATGGAAGGAAATTCGCTTTACATCGGAAAGGCATCTACGCTATTATTGCTTCCACAGCTGCCAGATTTTGTCCCCCTCAAAAACGGGTTTTATAGCGTCCGCGCACAGACTGACTAACATCATCACCCTGTTGACCTGATAGCTACACTGTAGTTGCAAGGGGAGTCGCCGACCTATATCCTTAATGAGGACACACAACCCGTAATACGCGCGATCGGAGTATCACACACAACTTGCAAAGATGAGTTTCGACAAAATCTTCGATCTCACAGCTGGAGTGTATTTTGACCACTTGCAAAAGGTTAACCAACAGCTTACCCAAACTAAGCCTTATGACACTCTGCCCCCCTGAAACGGCGGGATACCAGGTCGGCCGGATATACGGGCGGATCTGTCAATTATCCAAGACGTTTCATTTCCTGGGTATACCGGGGAGAGTATTTTTTAAGTTCGACATGGGGAAAGTCTGAAAAAGTTTATTATAAAAAATATGGTGGATGTGGGATTTGAACCCACGACCCAAAAAACTCATGGTTTGTCGACGACGCCATTTATTTGTCAAGGATTTATTGGGGTATTAGTCCGTTTGACCACTTGCAACAACAAACAGGTCAACCAATAATAGCTCACCCAATCTAGGCCTTATACCATTCACAAATTGACCTAATTGCGGAAAGCGCGAGAGCGTGAGTTAGCAGCACTCGATGAAAAATAGACGAGCAGTGGGATTGCTGAACCCTATGCGCGACAAAAATTGAAGGCAAGAACTGGGGGGAAGAAGGGTCGACACCAGTGACCACGGCTTGTACAGAAGCTGGAAAGTAGAAGTGTGCAAAAAGAAGAGAAAAAAAAGACATGATACATACGAGTAGTACCTGGTAAATATTACGATTATTATAAAAATAAAAATACACCCCAGCTAGCTGTGAGATCGAATATTTTGTCGAAACTCATCTTTGCAAGCTCATTATGTAGTATGTGTGTTGGGTTCACATCTTATGTGCTGCACAGCAACAATCAGTCGTAGCAGCAGCAGTAGTCGTAAAGTACAATGCTAGGCTGAAGGTATAGACCAGCTGACGTGTGCATGACAAATGTGTATGATACATGGCTGTATATATCATAAATATCAGTTATAATATATAGAGTTTGTGGTATGTGGTGGTGTGGTGGTCGTCGTCTCTTGTGTGACACGTGTGTCGGTCAGTCGTTCGTGGTGATAGTAAACAGATGGGCTATATGTCGAGTTCTTACTGGTTTTGTGATATACCCAACGCCGCAAGCAGTATATAGGAAGTTTCAATATAGAGTACAATAGTAGTAGTACCAGGTGCCACAGGTATACCACAGCACAGCCAAAATGCAGCAGCACGCATCATCAGCATAACATCCGTATAGCTACAGAGTATTATAAAAATATAAAATACACTCCAGCTGTGAGATCGAAGATTTCGTCGAAACTCATCTTTGCAAGCTGTGTGTGATACTCCGATCGCGCGCATTACGAGTTGTGTGTCCTCATTAAGGATATAGGTCGGCGACTCCCCTTACAACTACAGTGTAGCTATCAGGGTCAACAGGATGATTTTAGTCAGTAAAGAGAGGGTGGAGTGTTCGAGGGGGTGGGGTTGGGATGGGTTGGGGGGGGAGGGTGGGGGGTGGGGGCGGGGGGGGGTGGGGGCCGGGGGGGGGGGGGGGACCGGCTCTAGGTGAGGGGTTTGTTATGCGTGTGGTGCTAGGTCTAGGCGAAGGTGCGGGTGATGGGGAAGAAGGGGGCGTTCGGGGCGGGGGGGGGGGGGGGAACACAGCGTCATGGATGGCTCTCGAAAGATAATGAGGTGATATCCTGTGCGTGAAGTGTTTATTAATGTGGCGGATTTCGATATAGAGTATATTATAATATATTATGTATAGTATATATAATAGTATAAGTACCAGGTACAGAGT
This sequence comes from Undaria pinnatifida, assembly GCA_012845835.1. Taxonomy (NCBI): domain Eukaryota; class Phaeophyceae; order Laminariales; family Alariaceae; genus Undaria; species Undaria pinnatifida. The sequence continues at coordinate 1,276,393 of JABAKD010000013.1, forward strand.
TGTTGTTGAGTTTTGTTTTATACTGTAGTACAACAGCAGTGATACGTCCTCGTATACGAATACTACTACTTACTAGTCTAGGCTACACTTTTACTTCTCAACTCTCCCCTGCTGCTTGTTTGTATATACCTACCTGGTATTACACACAGCAGTAAATATAATAATATGAGCACATACAGCAGAAACCATTAATAATACTGTAAAAATATACGAGGATCCTTTTTTTGTTTTTTTATCCTCCGGCGGATGGGGAAAATAAAGCTTTATTTAGCTCACCACACTTCCACGTATTTTCATACGCGTCGTGTGTCGATTTAACTCAGTTGCTTTCGCAGGCCAACGCTAGCTACGAGGACTAATATATTACAAGAATTAAAATACACTCCAGCTGTGAGATCGAAGATTTCGTCGAAACTCATCTTTGCAAGCTGTGTGTGATACTCCGATCGCGCGCATTACGAGTTGTGTGTCCTCATTAAGGATATAGGTCGGCGACTCCCCTTGTAACTACAGTGTAGCTATCAGGGTCAACAGGATGATTTTAGTCAGTCTGTGCGCGGAAACTATAAAACCCGTTTCTGAGGGGGACAAAATCTGACAGCTGTGAAGGGAAAGGGGGGCCTGGTTTTGATCAAAAGCGAGCGGGTTTGGAGGGGGGCGGGGGGGGGGGGGGGGGGGGGTTGGGGCGGGGGGGGAGGGGTGGGGGGGGAGGGGTGGGGGGGGGGGGGGGCAGCTCAATATGTGCCTGGAAACTATACATTATTTTGAGGGGATAAATGTGACAGTTTTGGAAATAATACATCAGTCGTACAATCAGTGAGTAAAGAGAGGGTGGAGTGTTCGAGGGGGTGGGGTTGGGATGGGGGGTGGGGGGTGGGGGCGGGGGCGGGGGGCGGGGGAGGGGGGGGGGGGGGGAAGGGCTTTAGGTGAGGGGTTTGTTATACGTGTGGTGCTAGGTCTAGGCGAAGGTGCGGGTGATGGGGAAGAAGGGGGCGTTCGAGGCGGGGGGGGGGGGGGGCACAGCGGCATGGATGGCTCTCGAAAGATAATGAGGTGATATCCTGTGCGTGAAGTGTTTATTAATGTGGCGGATTTCGATATTTGGTGGGGCGTTTGAGTAAGGGAGAGCAAGAGGGGGGGGGGGGGGGGATTTTTTAGGAGGTTTAGGTCACAAATAATATTCAAATACACTTCGGCTGTGACTATTATACTGTGACTATTATATTATACTTCGTATATTATTATTATGCTGTTAATGCTATACTAAGTACTGCTACTATATACTACTGCTCAAACCTCCTCTCTCTGTTGTATTATATTATAAAAATTAAAATAAATACACTCCAGCTGTGAGATCGAAGATTTCGTCGAAACTCATCTGTGCAAGCTGTGTGTGATACTCCGATCGCGCGCATTACGAGTTGTGTGTCCTCATATATACTAAATAAAAACTCCATATATATATCCTGTTGTGTTGTCCTATACACAGTAAAAATATATGATGGGGTTCAGCAGTGTAGTAACTAACTGCTGCAGTAGTAGTGTAGTAACTGCGTGTGCACTGACTGTGTGTTGTGCGCGTACAACACGGCAGGCAGCAGTTAGTTATAATATTTATTTTGTTGTAGCGAAGGAACGTAAAAAAAGTGCACTCTACTAAATAAGGCGACTAAATGGGTGAGTGAGTGTGATGCAGCACTGCTGCTGTAAGTAACATGTTGTCTGTGCGATTTGCACCGGAAAATGATAGTATTAGTAGTACTACTACAGCGAGCGATATTTATGACGGGACAATACCTTAACACTACGACTGACTGCTGTTAAAATAATATTACATACAATTCGTGGTAATAGTAGTACTACTACTTACTGCTGCTTGCTGTGTTGTGCTGCTGCTGTAGTGTAGGAGTAGTATGTATGTAGTGTGTAGTTTTATCGATAGTGTATATTAATGCGTAGTTTCTTCGATACACTTCCTTGAGCACAGACGGACGCACGCCCCTATATTCTTCAGGCATGGACACTATACCACGACTACTATAATACCACCACATCACCACCACCAACAACCACCACCACACAAACAGCAGGGCTGAGAGCAATAATACCTCTGGAGTAGTTCAAACTTTTTTTGCTAAAAAAGGCGCGTGACTTTTGAAAAAGACGTGCTGCTAATAATATTGTTTATACCAGGTAAAGTATTGACTCCATAATGGATGGTTGCATTGTCATGTTTGTTTGTGGTCGTGTTCGTCAAAACAGCGACCAGTTTTCTCCTCTTCACTTACCTGTGTCTCGAGGAAATAATGGCATTTTGCATGTATTTATCGCATTGATCTGATGTCTTTGTTTTCTTTGTAACAACTGCTGCTGCTGGTATGGTCTTCTGTAGCATAGATAGAGCTGAAAGTGAGCCAAGGGTGGTTGACTGCTGCTGCACCAAAGAACTTCTTCCGCCCGCCTACCGCCGCATCCCCGACACACCCATAGTGATTCGTCCATCGTCCTCCATCCCCACGTGCAGCGCCGGAGAGTGCTCACGCGCTGGAAGGTAGGTCGAGGGGCGCTGACACTGCGCGCCGTCCGGGCTGGGATGTCAGAATCATCCGCCGCCTGTGTGGGCTGCAGGTCTACTGGACTAGGGACCCGACGACGGACCTCATTTCAAGTGTTTCCGCATGAGAGCCGGTAATTAGCCGTTATGTTTTACCGCCTTGCTGGCCCAACAACCTACACAAATTATTTCGTGCTATCGACAAGAGGCAAAGCGTTGCTTGTCCTCTCACCGGCAAGCGAGGGCGAACGGCGCCGGCGGCCGGCCCCCATCGCTCCTGCGCTGCCCGTTGCCCTCGGTAGAGGGCCACAGGGTTCCAATTACGGCCTCTCCAGGGCACTCGTTGCCCCTTGGGGCCCCACCACATGGAGGCAGGGACCCTCATAGGACTGAGCCCCGGCAATCCGCGCCCAATGATGGCGGCTCTGCCCCCGCCGCCTCGAGGCCTCGCCCAATGCGCAAGTCTTGCGCGGGGGAAAACTGCGATAAGCACGCGTACTATGGGTTGCCGGGAGGCAAACCTGTTTATTGCGCCTTGCACAAGGACGTGGGATACGTCAACGTGCATAACAAGATGTGCTCTCGGCAAGGTTGCTACAAGAGGCCACACTACGGCAACCCCGGCGGCAAGGCCATATACTGTGTCACGCACAAGGACCCTGGTAAGCGTGCTGCGCCTCTCGGGGAGGGATTGCAACGAGTCTAGCCCATAGCTAGTCTGCCTCCGGGCTCGGGTGGCCTCGAAATATCCTCGAGCACGTACTTACGCCAGCGCACGATCGATCGCTTCTCGCTGGAGAATATCATCTCCTTCGATAGTTTCAATATTCACGGTTTGCTTGGCTGCTGTCTGCATCTAATGGTCGACCGACCACGCGCTACTCGCCGAATCAAAACGTTTTGCGTTGCACGGCCTCGCCGACCATCGCCGCGAAACCCGCGCATCACGGAGCCTCGAGAGTGCCTTGGGGCGATGGCGGCGGCGGTGCTCACTTTCCCCGTCGCAATCGAATTTGCAACGCCTGGTTCTGACTGCGAGTTTGCCTCAGCGAGCACACGTTTTTTGTTTTGAGCCTTGGTTACACCGCATACGAAATATTGGCGAAGCAACTCGTAAACAACCGTCGATGTTTGATTTGTTTTCGGGTCTAGAGAAACTACGGGCGCTGTGATGACAACCGACTGATACGGACGAAGTGCCCCACGCCCTCCCCCCTCCCGAGGCCCTCCGCGCAATTCATGGGCACGGAGGACATCTGCTGGTGCAGGAGGGCCGTTCGTCGGTGCGCGTGGATGTTTGCGTGGGCCCTTGCTGTCTCGCATGTTGGAGAGCCTGAGCTCTTTTAGTTCGGCAGCCTCGTTTTTGTTGCTTTCTGCAAGGCCCAGTTTGATTATTTTCTGTGAGTTTCCGCCGCTGTGCCGCCGCTTTTCTGCCTGCTTGCTTCCCGTTCTTGCTTCTTGCTGCTGCTGCTGTTTCTCGTTTTTGACTTTTGCGTCTGCTTTTGCGTTTTGCTGCTGCTGCTGTTTTGCTGCTTTTGCTGCTGTGCTACTGCTGCTGATATGCTGCTGTAATGCTGCTTTCGCTCTGTTGTGCTGTGCTTGCTTGCGCTGTCGGGGCTCTCTCATGCTCTCCCTGTGAAATACGGTTCGGTCCAGCCATGGTCAACATACATGGACGCAGGTGTCATCACGAAGATTGCGATAAGCAGCCCACGTTCGGACACAAGGGAGAGAAGGTCAGTCTCGTCTCTCATTGACGCCCCAGCTACTTTTTTATTTTGTTGAAAAAACAATAAACAACCAGTAAACATGTATCACTGAGTTGAGAGTACCACCCTCCCCGGCGTTCGAGATGCGTACCTGGTGCTACTACGACTGTGTTGGTTGGAAACAAGAGAGGTCAACCTCAAAAAGAGTTTAACTTTTTTTCTGCTGCCAACGATTTGCACGCACAACCAAGAGCAGCAACAAGGCGCACGCAGAGAGTGGGCTTTGGCTTTTCTTTCTTGGCCTAGGGTTGGTCCTTCATTTGTCCAATTATGAAAAGTTCTCAACTTTCAATGGAAGGAATAAGCGATAATCATTTCTTTTTTTTCGTTAGTATTTTTTCGGCCGTGCATTCATTTTTTGTCAAGAAGAGCCAGTGGTGTCTCAAAATGAGTTTCTTTTTTCTTTTTTTGGTTGTGGAAATGAAATCGACTCCGATTAGTGCAATAGATTGATTGCGGTGATTGATTGCGAAATCGAAAGCGCGAGCGAGATGAGAGCCAGAGTTGGACAGGGTGTGTTCTTTTCCGCAAGCATCGATAATATGCTTCGCCTGTGGCGGATGGGGGAGGTGGAGGGAGGACGTTGCATGCGTGGGAATTGTCGCCGACAGCCTGTTTATCACCCCCGGGTGGTTGTGGTGCGCCGGAGGGAGCCCCGACATGAGGAGCATGCCGGATATCGCCCCCCCCCATACCCGGGTGCGGTCGGCGAGGGTCGGTGCTGCTTGCTGCTGCTGTTGGCGCGAGCTGGTGGGCTGGGGCTGCTGGCTGCTGGACACTTGTTTTCTCTCCCGTTCGGGAGGGTGCGTGCCCGGGATCGTCGACACCTCTATCGCGTCGTTGCATGATGTATTTATTTCTTATATTATATCGCATGTTATATCTCGATGATACGTTATATCTCTAGAGTGCGATGAGGTCACATATTTGTCTTGGTACCCCATGTATGTACCTGGCACATCTCTGGGTGTCATACTTTGTCTGGCTCGAGGTGATGCGTTTTTTCGTTTCTTGTGTCTCTTGTTCTTCACAAGCCGGTCCGACGGCGGTGGTGGTTGTTGTGTTCCTCGGTTCTGTGCCTTCTTGGGCTACCGTCAGCCGAATGTTCGCGCGTCGTACTGCTCTGGTGTTGATATTGCGCTGCTGCTGCTGCTGCTGCTCAGTGCCGACGGTCGGTGGCTAGACTACCGTGCATCCCTACCCTACAGCCTCTGTGCTACATGTAGCTTTTTAATGAGTCTGATTTTGTAAATCCGTCAAAAACTTCGCTGCATAAAGTGTAGTCTAGAGCTGCTCAAAACTTTTGATGGTGTGGGGCGTGGATCTGCTATGCGATGCTCTTGCGCTCAGCTGGCGGCAACCTCGCCGAGAGGCAGGCTACAACGGTAAAAGCACCAGCTTTAGACAGCTGTTTATTTGTCTGTGTTGCTCTATATAAGGGTAGCCTTGCTTGTTTTTTTGCTGGTGTGGACACGACTAGACCCGACAAAGGGGGGCGATACTGGAACCAGGTACTGCTGTTGCAGCGCGAGCGTCAAATGACAACTACCTGTTGATGCTCGTATTTTAAGCTCGCGCTGACAGCTCGCTATTTCCTACGGTATTCCTATAGTCTATGCCATGTTTCTCATTAATGTCTCGTCTACCCTCTAGTTAACGCCATCAACAATATGACCGATACAAGCAGTACGCAGAATTACACAGGACAGCCCCATGGTCGGTGCCATGTTGTGGGCTAGCCGTGTGGTCCCTGGCACCTGGTACGCCGACGGCATTGTTCATTTTTCGTAGTAGTCGTTGTTGTGCGGTACGCAGTATTATACCAACAACAGATTTCCGACGTACTTTCCGCTGTGTGAATCAATCTTGTTGTAGACGTTCCTCCTCTTTGACGGGTCCAGCAACATTTTTAGTGGGTGAGTGCTGCATCATAAGAGACAAAAATGTATCGTAGCAAGCAAGAATCATGGAGAGCACGTACCCATGGGTGTGTTCCTCATGTTAAACTGATGCTTCCACCCAACTAATAAGAGACCCAACACAACCAGTGTCCGTGTCGATGCCTCTGACTACCATAGGAACGAGCTCTGTGGTCAAAGTACAAAACAGAGGTATATCATACACAGCGAATTCAGCCTGAGGTAATTTGGTCATGCTATCCTTGACTATGCTTGTGTATCTATAATGCCAGGGTACCTGTCGACCATGCGATTTCTTTGCCCTTCTTCTGAAATACTGTTGTAGTGTTGGTTGCTGCCGCTAGGAACTCGCGCAGCAGGATATTTGTAACTGCTGTGGTCAACTCGTTTGCAAAAATGTCGGTAGACGATCAGTCAAGGGAAACGTCCTGCGATAGAGGGTGTCAAACCGGTCGGTTCACACTAAAACCTACCAGGTAGTAGGTTGGCGTCAGTCAAGGCAAATTATCGAAAAATTGTCGTCGGTCAAGCGCTGAAAGTGCCGCCTCCTGACATATTTGCTTGTGTGGGGGTTACCGGCGGCGGACGTCCAATCCGGCTCTATTAAATGTATGGAAAGGAGTTCCTATTGATTCTGGCGCCGTGCACATTTAAAACTCGCGTTCGCTCGCGAAACCGTTTGTGCTTGGCGAGATTAGGCAAGATCAACAGCTAGTGTTTTACCCATAACATAACATTATTAATAGCAGGCACGGCCGTGTATCGGTAGCATTTAACGATACTATGTATATCGTTGATCTGCGCAGCCGATACATCGATATGTTTTTCGATACATGGGCGAAGCCGACATATCTCGAAAATATCGGAGCCTGCGAGCACAGCGGAGCTGACGCGCGAAGGCGCGGAAGCTCGCTGTGTGAGCCCCAACGCCCCCCCCAGCTGGCGATGGGGGCCCGCTGGAGGCGCCGCCGGAGGCAGGAATATTGAGCAAATTCGCTTTGTTTCCTATCGAAGTCTACAACCCAAATCCGCCATCGAAATTGGCCTTGTTCAGCCAACAAAACTGAGCGAAAACTTCCAAGAAAATGTTTTATTTTGTTTTCTTATTTGGCGTTTACATGCAGAAAACAAAATTGAAACCAGCACTGGCCAGCGCCAATCAGCACTAGCCAGCACAGATACTACAACGTACAGCATGTGAAATGTTCTAATACCGATGTAGATGAATAAAAAGAGCACCTGACCTATAGAGCCGCATAGCCGGCAAACGTAGAAACAAATATGCAAGTACTCAAATTGTACCCTACTCAACTTCCTGCCCAACAAGATGAACCAATTTCAACAACTGCAGCAAAGCAAGTACCTCAAAAGTTAGAAGAGAAGAGAAAAGCACCTACGAGGACCGTCGTTTTTCCGGTTGTATGTGGCAGGTGCTACTTTTGCGCTAATTCTTGAACACTATCATGCACAGTAGCGTTCCTTCAAAATTCGTGCTGACACTCTTATTTTTTACGGGCAGACGTCCTCCATTTTTCTGCCACAACCCATACGCTATGGAGGTGCACGATGACTTATTATATCTGACGTGCGTGTGCTTGTTGTCTGCTACTAATGCTGTTGCAGGAGGTTGTGTGTGATGCAGCTCGTTGAGACGATGTGTATATCCCCTATTTCCCTGCTACGTATGCCGTCTTACTTTAAAAAAAAACATACGCTAAAATATCGACAAAACTATCGGCTCGATTTTCCGATATATAATATATATATATAATATCGGATCGTTCGATATATCGAAAAACATCGGTACCGATACACAGCCCTACTAGTAGGAGTATTCTATCCATACCGATATGCTAGGTGCTGTGTAGTAACATTGATGCAGCAGTATCATATCATGCAAGGCCTATTACTAGCTATTACAGTAGTCGTGGCTATTTACGACTTACCGCTCAGCTGTGGTGTGGTCAGGTAGACATTACTGCTGTTTTACAATGAAAACGCGAACAAATAACGAAGCAGGGACAGAGGGCGAAATTGAAGAATACGCTGTCACGATAACAACCGCAGCTTGCGAAGATGAGTATTGACCTGAAATGTGGAACTCACGGCTGACGTCCTTGAAATATGTTCATAATATATCACACCACGGGCATATTTCATATCTGCAGGGGCATGATGGGGGGGGGGGCGTCTTGTGGCTCGCTGGCGCCGCCCCCGCGTTGTGTTGTTGTCGTTGTTGCTGGTGCTGGTGCTGTTGGCGTTGTTGTCGACGTTGTCGGAGGTGTCGTCAGTGTTGCCTCATCAATTTGCCTCATCGCTGCCGTTAGTTTTCTTTTGACCCAGGTATGGCTATATACGTACGTCAAGCAAGGGACATGTCGACCAACAATATAGCTGACGTCCTTGAAATGTTTTTATATAATATAGTGCCAACCGTGACGTGCTGATGATACCGACCAGCCGATGCCGACTACGCGGCGTTGATTTGATTTGTTTGTCTGCAGTCGGCAGCAAACAGCAGCAAACGGCGGTGTCAGCTTTCAGGCTTGCTCGCGGTGTTCGTGTGTGTCGTGCTTCGCAGACCCTGGTGTACTGCAGTCAGCCGGTGCAGCGGCAGCATAACTCAAAACTTACACTGCTGCCGGTACTACGTGCATTATATATGAGTGCTGCTGCTGTACATGCCTGTAACAACAAAAAATCAAAAATGTTTCCCGACTGCTAAATGTTATACGATATGTACACACGGCACCGCCGTACTGCTGTGTGGCATAGCACTTCAGAGTAGTTGTGTAGTATGTGTACTATAATCGTATGGTAGCAAAAATAAGATTCGTAGTCTTTTGTTGCGTGTTTTTGCCCCGTTTTCTGAATGTCAAGAGCGTGTGTGCCGTACGCTTTTTCGCAACTGCTGTACGCGTACGGCTGTGAATACGCGGTGTAAAGCGGTATACGGTAGGCGTACCTCAGATGCATACGCGTACAGCAGTTACGGTTGAAAAGTTTGTCCCAGTAACCTCATGCTTGACCCCTGGTGGACTGCTGGACGTCTCGAAAAATGCGGTGAACAAATTACTGTTGCTCCTCCTGCTGTTAGTACTTTTTTTGTCTTTTTGTATCTTGCGGCCGATGGGGAATAATAAAGCTTGAGCTCACCGCACTTCCACGTATTTTCGCAGATGTCGTGTCTATGGAACTTGAACATATTCGCAATCCAATTGGTTTTCTGGCGTATCTTTCGGTGGTGCCCTTGGTAACGACAGCGCGAGCTGTCCTGTCCCTACCGGCGGTCACCGTTTGTACCCCAGCAGCGAAAGCTTGTGTTTCGTCTTTTTCTTGCAATTGGAATGTTTTGAGAACATGATCTGGCATCATCTGACATTTGACATGACGCTCGTATAACGCGCACATGTCATACGGTATTCGTCGTATCATGTCATAGAGTTTACCAACGGCTTGAGATATCTTACACGTCGACATACCCGGGGTGTAAATGCCTCCGTGTGTGGTAGTGGTGTGGCATGCGCACCACGTGGAAGAGGTGACTACAGGGCTGGGTGCTGGTACGGTATACCGCCAGTACAAGTACACTGGCAACTGCCAGTACAAGTATACTGGCAGAATATGCAGGAACTGACTGAGATGAGAGCATCAGTGTATGGAACAGTGCAATTCAAACACGTGATGTTTGGTGCCATGGCATGGAAAATTACGTACGTCCCACAAAACGCCATCTGATACAATGGAAAACCTTGCAAACGAAGAAAAATGAGTAAACGAGAGGGGGGAGGAGAGTGTGCAAGACGGGGACTTCGCTCACGATGGACGAGTTGTTGCCTCTTGCCACTAATAGAGACCCGTATGAAAGTCTGATATTCCCCCTCGGATTGTGATGGAGATTGCAGCGAAAATTACCCGAAATATTCGCGCACGGCGGGCCCTCATCACGAGCCGGGGGGCGGCGGTGACTCACGGCTTAGCCGCGAGCTGCGGCTGCGCCGCAACAGTATAGTGAGGGAATAGGAATCCAGTATACTGGCTGCTGGTTTTTGTAGTACAAGTTGTGTTGACTGCGTCAGCCCGTACCCAGCCCTACGAAATATGATGTGTGTCCCGAAGGATACCCTGTCGAACCTATACCAGCATTATTATAAAAATAAAAATATACTCCAGCTGTGAGATCGGAGACTTCGTTGAAGCTCATCTTTGCAATCTACAAGCTAATTAAACGGTATGCGTAGCTTGAACAAAACGATGAGTGAGTGGGTGCTATCTCGCGATTGTGCTTTCGTGCGCGTCGTACAGCCCCTCATACCAGGTATTGCGTTTCATTTCTGACACATGTCCTAACCCAGCAGCCTCAGCTGCGTCGCCTCGTGTGGTGCCTCGTTGGCGGACGTTGTAATCGTCGTTTGTTTTCGGCACGTTTTCCCTCTCGAGCCCCCCAGGCGTACATATTTCGCCATAGATACTGTACAAGTAAAACATGACTGATGAGGTGTTTGTGTCGTCTTCACGATAAACTGCTCCTTCTTTCTGTATACCCAACCACATCAGTATCAGGTATAAAATGAGATGGCTTAATGCCACCAGTACCACAGGTACCCTGTCGGTTACTATGCTGAATACCAGGCACCTCTACAGTACCTGGTACCAGCCTGAAAGGAGATATATACTTCGTATAAGAGACAAAAATCACCCTGTTGACCCTGATAGCTACACTGTAGTTGTAAGGGGAGTCGCCGACCTATATCCCTGATGAGGATACACAACTCGTAATACGCGCGATCGGAGTATCACACAGCTTGCAAAGATGAGTTTCGACGAAATCTTCGATCTCACAGCTGGAGTGTATTTTCATTTTTTATAATATAGGATATGTCAGGATGCATTTATTGGAGATGCCGTCCTCCCCCTCTTCCTCCGCCACCCCCCACCGACCAATTGTCCCCTACGTCTACTAGCGTAATTGGCTCCTTGTAAGATACCATCTCATGCGTCAGGGCGGAAGGGTAGGTCCCTTATACACCGATGTCCTGGGATAAATTTGGCCCTTCTGGGGTTTGTATCAGTCTATGTGGCGTTTTTCGAAGGGGAGACTGTGTGGTGGCTCCTTACAAGGGACTTGGGACCCCTTACTGAGTGTTGCGTCCACTCTTTTCTGCAAAGGAACGAGGTCCCCTACGGTGGGTGAAAACGGTGTGAAAAAAGTTAGAAAGCGTTTTTCCTCATCACGGGGTCCCTTGACAATGGACAACGTGCTCAACTGTTAGTACATGTATAGTTTCGGGTTATGTACAAAATATACTGATATGCTATATCTTGGATTGTTATGTTATGCTTGCCATCCGACCACGTGCAGCACAGCCTTGGAGGTCGAGATCACTCATGATTCGCTCTGAAAGAAACTGACAGAAAGTAGAAAACCTGGGGAAACCAAACGGGGAGGAACCCTATTGGACAAGCCTGTGAAATGTGTCATTCGCTACTTACAGCAGTTTAACGCGCATGATAACTATCGCACACCCCGAAATGGATTTCTGAGCCTGTTTTTCTCGCCCGAAAACGAGAGCGGCACGCACACGAGAACGGTCACTCTGGAAAGACCTGTTGATTGTCGAGATCTTTCCATAGACGCGTCGCTATTAGAGGTTAGTCCGAGGGGGCTTGCTATATTGTAGCGGTACAGATAGTAAATTGTTTCGAGAGCTGCAAACATTGTTGCCAACCTATCAATAGTTCCTAATATTGATTGTTGTCGCCCAAAACGATGGCGCGGCTCCAAAGGGATACTGCTGTAGGCCCTTTTGGAGCCCGGGTATAGCGACCAAAAGAAAGACGTAAGACGTGCGATGTTTTCCGCCGTCTCCGTCAGTGCGTTCCAGTACGAATTGGGATAGTTTCGTGCTTCTGCCTGTTGTTTTAAGTTTTGTGTTATTGTAGTTCGGGCATGACATGTATCACCGTCGTTCAAGCAGCCCGCGTTGCTTTGTATGATATGGCCGATGCTGTCAACGTTAGATTGCCACTTTTACTGCATAATTTTTCCTGCTCATGTCAACTCCCAAGGAGTTCGTTGTTGCTAGTCCCGTGTGTTTTCTCGGCACTTTGTTTTTTTGACCTTCTCCCTCCCTACACGTAATTCAGATCCGGGGTCACGAAGCAGGCCGCTCTTATTCTTATCCCGTCACCACACGTCCCCACTTCGGCAGTTTACTCAGTTTTTCCGCGAGAAGGATGCAGCACTTTGCTCCCTCGTCGACTCGCATCGAGTTGCGGATTGTAGCCCCTTTTGGATGGACCCACGCTGTGGGGACAGACTACTTGACATTAGTGTAGTGTGGAATCCTGTTTGCAGTGGTGATGAACCTTGCTCTGAATTGTATTGATTCCTAACAGTTGCTCCTGACCATACTGCTGTAGCATTGCTGTACCATTGCTGTAGCATTGCTGTAGCATTTAGATGTTGTTATTACACGGGCACGAACAAACCCGTTGGCCACTGTAATGTTTGCCCTATTCTAATTCTAAATGGTTTTCTTTTAAGAAAGGGTTTTCAGTTTTTTTTTAATGACACCACAATCACCACCAGCTAGTGCCGGAATTAGAAAGAGGGGTATGCACTCCTGGTCTGTGACCACAGAGCTTGTATCTCTCCACTAGTAGAATGAAAAATAGCCACAGACGCTGGCTGTGCTGGACGTTGATTAGAGTAAGAATCGTAGAAGTAACGGGTTAATGTGGAGAACGTGCACACAGATGTGTACGTCGTATTTACGCTCGGATTTGTGCAAGAATTTGTGCGTAGTCTCCTGTTTGGGCATTAGAATAGCATCCACGGTAAGGCTGCATTGCCAGCGAATCGGTAAGATATTGCAATAATGTACTCCTTTGGAATGTGTTTCAATTGAAACCCACGGAGTGCCGCGAGTTGAAAAGGCCGGGGAACGGAGAACGCAGCCGCTTCTATGAGCGTACACCAGGCACAACACGAACACTCGTGAAAAACAAGCGCAAATATTTTTCAACACCTGGCAAGTAATCGATCCGGGATCACCGATCAGCCTTGACGAGTTCGTAGGCGAAAAACTACAGACTGCGTCATCGGTGCAATACTCAGCCATAGCAGTATGGCGTTGGCAGGTCCCTTGTGAAGTGTGTGTTCTTCCCCGTAAGGTAATCTGGACCGCATCAGCATATTGGTGTACTGACTGTCTGTTTTGCCTTGTTTTTTTTTGGTTTGTCGTGCAGTCGTCTTGTTTCGCGCCAATTTTTGTTGTTTCTGGGTAAATACCATCTCCTTAAATGCATGTATTTATGTTGCCCTCTTTTGATTTTCTTTTCCGTTTTGTTTTTGCATTATTTCTTAATGTTTTCTTCTCTTCCCATGGATGCCAAAAGCTTGGTGTGGTTATTGCCTGTGTGGTGCCCTGGTATTTATTGCGGTTGACGTTGCAGGGACGAATCACGTTGCTGTAATTGCAATGTGCTCTGTGTGTTTGTCTCGTAGTTAGTTTGCACGGAGCTCGCATCTATAGAAGGAGACATGGGCACGGACACTGGTTGTGCTGGATGTAGATGGTTGAAAACATTAGTTTAATGTTAAAACCATCACACATATATACCTACACACATTGGGTTGGAGCGAAGCGAGCAAGGACGAGCGTGGCCTAGCGTATACCTACACACACTGAGTTGAAGCGGAGCGAGCAACGCCGAGCGTGGCCTAACGAGGCCTATTACCCTTCCCCCCCCCCCCCCCCCCCACGGCTGTTGGAGGGAGCCCGCTGGAAGCGCCCCCAAAAAACAAACTCTTTCGCTTGACTATCCATCACAATCAGACTTGATTACTACCAGGTACTACTCAAGACTCTCTGTATTGGCCCGGGGCGATTGCGGTGGCGAGCAGCATCGACGCAGAAAAGAGCGGAGAAAAATATATATCAAGAAAGCAATGCCAATGAACTTGCGGCGATGATGAGACATCTTCATTTTTGTGTTGGCTCTATATAGCCCGTCTCCCTCTGCAACTTTCTTTATTTTTATATTTTTCAGTAACAACAGCGGTTCTGCGTGTTTCCTGAGCGTTCATACGTAATATCATTTGTTGCGTCCGTTCTACGCTCCATGCTTTCTCCCAAAAATTTTTTTTTCGTGGTTTTCCGTCAACTTGAACGTAGTTCCGATCAAATATGTTGGCAACATATTAATTATTAATAGCAGGCTCAATCAGTAAACAGGTACAATTGTTGGCGATATCTTACACTGCTGTGCCAGTGCTTAGCCTCGGACATCGGAGTTTGGTGCGAGTATCAGGTGGTGACGTTTTTTTTTTCTTTTCTATGTACTCCTAATTATGACGTACAAAGTTTTTTTTTTTCACCAGCTGTACTGGATTAGGGCAACAAGTTGACACATTTTACAGTGAAGATGGACCCTTTTTTTTTCAGGCTACTCAACTTGAGGAATGTAGGCTATTAGTAGTCAACTCGAGGAGTGTAGGCTAGTCAACTTGAGGAGCCCTGCACCTCACCGAAAACTTTTTTCAGGTATTGTAATGTGAAAGTACAAAGCGACGATCAAACGCACGGCTTAAGTAAATATATTTTGTATAAATAAGTATTGCTCAACAACAATGGCATCCCGACGATTTCGGGTTAACGAACCCCTGTCACATCAGAAAGTAGCTTTGCCAAAATATGGGACGAGCTGGGCCGGGCAAGAGGTCCTCATGGGGACAATATCGAAATATCACACCCAATTTTTGGAGTTTGGATCCGAAATTTTGACACGTGATTTCAAGCAAGCTAAGCAACACATTCAAAGTCGGATGCAAAAAAAAAGCAAAAAATTGTCCTACGGTCGGCCCATAATTTCTGCTGAAGCTTGAGGCGGGGAAAAGTGCATCGTTTTTTTTTTGCGTCTCACTTGCACTGTTTTTTGTTAGCTTGATTCAAAACACGTGTCAAAATTTCAGGTCCTAACTTCAAAAATTGAGGGGTGCGTGGCCAAGTTTCCACCGAAGTGCCTTTGCATACAAATTTACATATATTTCAGGGATTCGTCCATAACTTTCGAAAGAAAGTGACCCCATGAAGGGAAACGAATGTCCCTACTCCTCGTCCCAAGATGTACATGCCCAGAAAAATTGAGCCAATTCCGTCCACGTTGTATTTCGAACAATTTTAGAAAAAGCAACACAAACATTTCATGAAAAAAAATGCTCCAACTAGGAAAAGTGAGGGGCAACACTTTTTTCGGCACCAACTTGGCAGATTCTCAAGCTGGAGGGCGTAAAATGACCACCGTATCTAGCTGATTACGAGGGTATGCTCAGTTTGCAGTGGGTCACTGTCGGTCAAAAGATATGCCCGACTGACGGGTTAGGGGGTTTCTTGGCCGGCCCAGCTCGTACACCTTGCTACCTCCATTGTAGCACGAGTCGGTGGGCCCCCGCGGTATCAGGATTTAGTAGGGTGTTGAATGGGAAATGGGAGATATCGTAAGTTTCATTTTACCGGGAACAAGCCGCTCAAGAGGTGGGAGTGACACAGCAGTACGAGAAGAGGTGCTGCAGACATGACGTAAAGAGCACACTCGTGATCCGTCATCAGTGCTATGTCTTGCCGGATGACAGTGCAGCAGAACCCGCGCAGGAACCCCGAACTATTGCGGGCTAGTGCGGTGCCCCGGAGGACGATGTCGTGACGTGACAAGCGTGGCCTCTCGTTAGTGCCTTGCCTTTCCAAACAGCATTAGCCACACTGAAGTGGGACCCCGCACTATCGCGGAATAGTCCAGTACAGTAGTACTCTATTGGACGAGGTCGTTGCACGGGGTTTTCACGGCACTAAACTGGGACCTCTCGCTGACTATTGCATTGGCTCTAGCCTCCTTGCTGTGTCTTATTTGCGTTGTACGTTGTACGTTGTATTGCTTCTGTCTCGTGGTTTTGTGACCACAGATCTTGTATCTCTCTAGCCAGTATGAAGAATCTGCGCGGGTACTTGATGCGCTGGATGGCGATCGGCAAATCTACGATTTAAAATTGAAGAACGCACACATCATGGTCAGATGGCACGCGAAATAATGGTCTGCTGACGGATAAATCATGATACGAATGCATGACCATTATTCATGCAATGATAGATGGCGTCAAGCACAACTAATACCACTGCTGCTGACATCAAAGCTTGCTCGTGCCGTCGTATGGCAGGCCTCCGAGGACTCTATCGTAGGACAACGTGCTCAGAAGCAAATCAACCGAAGGTGCCGGTTGATGCCGCTCTTACTCCTTGACAGACAGCCGACAAGGAACTCCGCACACTATAACTAGTATGATAAGTCCAAGAAAGCCTTGGCGGGTCAAAACTAGACCGTCAACCGATATCTTTGCTCAGAAGGTCTCCATCAGTATGTACCAGATCGTATGATACCACAGAATATTCGACGATTAATCTATCAATTGGATGATCACGACTATGGTATGGCTACACAAGGCGCATCGCTCAGGAAGGAAAAATACGAAACTACAACAAAATTACGTGAAGCGCACAGAGGTCCACAATTGATTGCAGGTGCAAACTGGTGACTTCGACAATGCCGAGAGGGCCGCGGCTATGCTCCAGGAAACAGCCCGGAAGCCATGTACACGAGTTTCCCTCATGGGCCTGTGGCAACATACATACTCGCGATGTAGAGGTTTGTCTCGAACCCGAACCAGCAAACAATTGCCGTGCTTTTCTTGTAAAAAAGGCGATAAATAAATAAGTCGGGCCCTTGCCTTCCGCGCGAGAGCGTCAGCCGCACAGCATCAGCGGCCCTCGATATTGCCAGCAACCCCTTTCAGAGCAAAGGGGCATGCAACCACTAAGGCTTGGCGCCATCTCGTGCTATTTCAGGCAAGAAATCATTGACGGCGGAAGCTGCTGTGTGCAGATAGGACAGCACGTACTTTTTTGGTATATGCAGAAATGGTTGGCCAGTTGGGCATTATAAGACCCCTAATTGTTACACTTGATATCTTCGAGAAAATCGTCCAACTACGCCGAACGAACTGCTACTTGAGCCTGTTATCGTTTTTTGTTTCGGAGCAGCAATAGTCTATTATGAATAAGCTGTGCTTTTTTGGTGTGAAAAAGTCGATACAGAAATAGGTCACAGAAATAGGTCACAATCTCGCGTTTGGAGTGAGAGGTTCAACCACACAGCATCAGCGCTCCTCAACCTTGGTACCGACCACTCTCAGAGAAATGGCGAATGCAGCCTCGAAGGTTTGGTGCCATCTCGTTGTCTGTGAGGCGAGGGATCATTGGCGGCGGATGCTGCCGTGTGCAGTTTTTTTCTTATTGTGGGCGGTCATGAGAAATGGCTCATGGAGCTGTGCTTTTAGTTTGTACGCCGTTTTTTATACGGAAGCAGCTAAAATCTGCTGCTACTGCTACTGCTACTGCTGTGCTTTTTCCGTGTAAAAAAGGCGATATAGAAACGGGTCGGGCTCTGTTCGCGCTTCGAGCGAGAACTCCAGCCACGAAGCATTGGCGCCCCTCAACATTGGCAACAACCACTCTCAGAGCAATGGTGAATGCAGCTTGTTGTGTCCAGCAGAGCAGACTACAAAAAAGGAACTCGTACGTGTGTGAATGGGTTTCGCGAACTTCTACTGTTCTCGCTAGCGACAAATTTGGAGGGAGTTCAAAATCCACAATCAAACAAAAACAAATAGGATGACCCTTAGTAGCCCGTCACGCAGAGGTGCCTTGGCGCTCTCTCCCTCCTTGGGTCACTCGCTCTTCCTCTGTTTTCTCTTTCACACACACACTCTCAAATATATCCCTCCATTCTTGAATCACTCGCTGCTCATTTCTCTTTCCTTAACACACACTTTCTCTCTGAGGATGTTGCTCTCTCCTCCATCACGCGCTATTTCTCTCTTTTGTCTTCTGTTTCACACACGCTGTCTCTCTCTACACCTCTCTCTCTTTTAGTCACTCGCTACGTACTTCCCTACTGTATCTTTCTTCTCTTACACACGCAAGCTCTCTCTCTGCTACTCATTTGCTCTCTACCTCCCTTTTTCAATCACTCTCTTCTCTTTCGCACACTCTTGTCTCTCACCATCTTCTTCTCTCCCTCCTGTCTTAACTCACTACCCCCCTCTCTTCTATTTATCATTCACACTATCTGCCCTGCCTTCCCTCTCATTGGCTCACTGACCATTTTCCTCTCTCTTTTTTTTCAAACTCACTCCTTGTCATCATCTCGCTCACCCACACCCGCTCTCTATCGAGTTATGTCTGTCCTGTGACGCTCTTGAAACGCTGAATTGGTTCATTCGGTCGCGAAACGCCCAATTGCCCTGCCCTCGCTTGGGCTACATATTCTCTCCCTTATGTTCACGAGCAGAGGCCTGTTCGTATATTTTTCAGTTTTTGTTATCTCTCACAATAAGAAGTACGAGTATACCATGTTCTGTACTCGTATGCGTCCTTTTATTCTCTCGTCTCAGTTTCCTTTTTCTTTTTTATTTGCACGGGTATGGTGGGGTATTTTTGGTGGTCTTTGTGTTTTGGTGGTTGTTCTTTGTCTTATTTGAGTTCCTGGATTTCTTAGTTTTCTTGATTTCGGCCTTGGTTCGTGCGTTCGGTCGCATCGGTGTTGTTTGATTGGCAAGATGCAGAGAGGATTTAGAAAGTGTCTTGTGTCACGTTTTTTATTGCCGTTCTTGTTGAATGGCAACTATATGAACTATTACCTTTCTATTACAGTACCGACTACCATGTACCAGGTATTATAGGAAATACCAGGTGCATACAACAGCATGTGCCAAATCGGTACGCGCAGCAGTTGATATGACGTACGCTGCTTTGGGGGGGTATAACACCCCGGTGGCGTATGAGGTTATCCTCGAGCCTGATAAAGTCAGTTTTCGTGAGTTCGAGTCCCCCGGAGTCCATAGTCGTATAAACTGATGGGGACTTTTTCTGGTGCACAAATTGACTTGCGGAAAGCGCTTGCGGAAAGCGCGAAAGCGTGAGTTGGCAACACTGGATGAAAAACCGACGAGCAGTGGGATTGCTGAACCCTATGCGCGACAAAAGTTGAAGGCAAGAACCGGGGGGGAGAAGGGACGACACCTGTGACCACGGCATGCCCAGAAGCTGGAGAGTAAATGTGTGTGAAAGAAAAAACATGACTTTTTAACGCAAAAGTTTTGTACGAAGTATCTGCCGTGTTATGGAAGAGCAGAAATTACCAACTTTGCGTCGCCGAATGTCGTTCAGTAGAATTGCTGTAATCGTGTGAAGTGTGAAGACAACATATGAACAGCCTCCCTGCCCTCCCCTCCATGTTGGTTGTGCTGTTGCTGTTGCTGTTGCGATTGCTGTTGTAGGAGCATTATCATGGTATCAACCCCGCGTGGCGTGTTTTCTGTTCGTCTGAAGCCGCCATTTGTACTGATCAAATGATTTGACATGTTGAACACACCCAGGGTCCGTCCTTCCTGTTTTCTTGTCGTTGTTGACGCAGATGGAAGTCCCGCGGTAGTTACGTGGATCGTATATATTACTCAGTGAGGCCGGGGGGGTAGCATGTGTGTGTTCTCCACAGTTTATCGAGAGACGGGGGCAACTCTCTATTTTACTGTTGAAATATTAGTATGTATACTGTTTTAAAACTTTTGAGGCTCCAGGTATATCGAGCTCAACACCAGCAAACTTGCAGTCTTGTCAACCTTTAAGCGTGCAAGACTAGTCAAAACGCGTATAACCATGCTTGGCGCGTGTCGTTAGTTTCCTTACATCGCACGTAGGACTGATATCATACCGTAATATTTTACTTAGAAGTACATATGTTTTATTCCCCCCAGCATCCCGGGCGGCTTAGCGTGGCCCGTGTCGAATTTACTTTCTTTTTGCGACTTTTCGCGGGTCGGGTGGGTCGTGGGATCGACTCGGGTCAGGAAGATTCCACACATCTCACGGGTCGGGTCGGGCGGGGATGACCGGACCGGGGAGACGTGACTCGACCCGTGGAAAACGCGTTTTTTTTTTGCAACGTCTCCCTCTGATTTCTCAAAGGGGCTTGGCTTCGTACGATTATCATGAAAAATAAAATACACTCAAGCTGTGAGATCGAAGATTCCGTCGAAACTCATCTTCGCACGCTGTGTGTGTATTGCATTGTATCAATATTAGTAGTAGGTGTTTCCGAGGAGACGAAGGCGGCGCTTGGTATGCTTAGCTCGACGAGTGCAGCCGCAGCGCCAACTAGTTGAACCCTCTCGGGACTTGGCTGAGAGGGGGGAGACGATGGAATACGAGGACAATTGCTAACGATTGCAGGCAGCATCGGCAACACGTAACACAAAGGCCCTCGTGAGCGAAAACTGTTTTGGTAGTCGAGGCTCTTCATCTGAGAAAGGGACTATTAATATCATGCCCACTATCATGCCCACTATTAATACTTGGCGGGAATTCCTTGTGTTTATTTTGTGTTTTTTAATGTCGTCCCTTGTTCTACCTCGGCCATGGCGTTGTTTATTATTGTTCACCACTTGCTTAAAATTGAGAGGTGAGGCCTGGAGCCCCTCAATGGCCAGCGTCCCCGATGGTCGAGTAGTAAGCCTCGTACCTATGAAAGTCGAGGTGGTAGGTTCGAATCTCGCTAGAGACTCTTTGTCACAAATCGATCGGCCGAAAGTGCGAGAGCGTGAGTTGGCAAATTCGATGCAAATCGACCAACTTTAGCAGCTGAAAAGTGGGAATGCTAGACCCACTATGCGCGATAAAAATGAAGGCAAGTATCGGGGGGGGAGGAGGGAAGACGTACGTGATCACGACTTGTTGTCCCGAAGGTTGTTGAGGCTAAAACCTGTAAGGAGTTGAGCTGGAAAGTAATGACGATTTGAAAAAGTTGAGCTGGAGAATAAAAGTGATGATGTTGAAAAAGAAAAAAGAACGAGCCTTGAGGCCATTTCTTACACAGTCGGATTCCGCCAGTCGAAAACGGTCCTTTTCGACTGGACTTTTTTTCGACTGATTCTTGTGGTCCTTTTTTCTTACCGTCGGTCGAGTCGATTTTATAGTTTTTGTGCTCTTCCTAGAGGCGGTGGGTATGAGGGAGTACTCCCGTATGGCGCCCGAAACTCGGTTGGCAGCTCTGTGCTTCGCGCGTTCCTCGCGAGCAACGCGTGCTTCACGCGCGACGAACCTTCGTCCAAGCGGGTTGGTGGCATTGGGCTTAGCCGAAAGCCGCCAAAGCTACGTTTGTGGCGTTGCACTCAGCCGAGAGCCGCCAAAGCTACAGCAGGCGTAGCCGTTGTTTGAATAGTGGCATCGATAACGCGCGCTACTGCTGTCGTGTGATACATGCTGCTGGCGAGCGGAGCTAGGAGTGCGCCACGCTGACTTGCGGCGAGACACAACGGCAGTGATAGTCAAGGCAGCGTCGGCGCTGTTGTATGATACTGCTGTGTGGTACCTGGTATGGGTGTGTGGGCGTGTGGGTGTGTGTTTTGTGGTGAGATGAGCGATGCGATGGGTTAATGAACCAGGTGTAATTTTTTTTCGACTGACAGATCCAGTCTGGATCCCCCAGTCGGAAAACCCAGTCGAAAAAGCCCTTTCTCGACTGTGTAAGAAAGCCCAATGTGGGCTTGAGTCTAAAACGGAGTAGACAGGGCGGCTGGGTCAAGGGATGTTTATGTTACTTTCACTGTATAAATGTGTTTTCCACCGCAGATAAGCGCGATGTGTATTAGCCCATTTCCAAGTCCCAACATTATTTTATGATAGTCTAACTACTAGTGTTTTGTAAGGCTCAAGAGTTGAGAGCGCTTGTTTCGGCTTGTCACGAGATTATCTTAAATCGGGATGCCCGCTGTAGCAGCTGCTCTTCCGGAGCAGGTGCTACTCGCTTATGGGGCTCTCTCTTTGCCTCCATCAAGCACTGGCTTTTGAGAAAGACCGGAAAGCGCCATGATACGTACCATCGAGATGAACAAGCCCACGACCTACTCTGTACGGATACAGCGAATGATGCTGTCAACATCACACGACATCGACTGGTTTGTCAGTTGATGAGTTGATGAGCCTCTTCAGCGGCATATATTTTGGCAAGAGCGATCTTGGCACCCGTCCTCTCTAACCATCCACGGAGATGCACGGCAGGTGCGCAGGGTGATGGCAGTACTCTTGGTGCTATCTGTTCTGCTGCTTGCTCGCACTAGATGGCTGGTGAAGACGCACACGCGTATCATTTCATTGGTATCATGTCGGGGTTTTCTTGTCGCGATTTCTGAGTCATAATTGGTTGAGCTTTTTAAACGGCATGTCTTTTTTGGGACCCGTGTGTGACGACCGAAACAAGCCATGAGTGCGACCTTATCAAAAGCGTCTGGTCATAGGAATGGCTTGTACAGCGACTAAAAAGGCGACGAGTGCTGCCTAATCTAACGAAGCGTCTCTATCTAGGAAGAGCATGCTTCAGCCAGTCCAAGTGCCATCAATCATTATGCCGCATGCGTGTCGCGCCTGGCACACGCTCCTTTTAGCACGGTTCGGATGCATGCCGTGTTTACCCCGCCGACCCCTCGGCTGCAACGTGCGCCCGATGTCGCAATCGTTAGATCGTCCATACCTGGTCGACATTCGATGTCGCAATCTTTAGATCGTCCGTACCTGGTCGACATATCGTCCGACTTCAATATTATATCGTCTGAAGATAATGTTTCAAATGTCTGCATGGTGTGCTTCACTTCTGACTTTTTTCAATCGCATTCGCGAAGGGGATCGACTGCCCACTATAAGAGTGATGTGGTGTGGTGCAACCTCTTGTAACGCTGCTGTCTGTCCGTGTATCTGCCTTGTCTTTCTATGGAAATTTGCGGTCGGGTTCGATTGTGGCAATATAATATTTGTCGCCAAATGCTGGACCACTTGAATACTGCTGCTGTAACGAACGAAACGAATGGCATAGCCCCGTCTTCTATACTGCATCCCATATGTTTTGTGTGATGCAGCGGAGAAGACGCCTCAATTTCCATGAAGCTTTTGGCGCCACGTCACGGAGGCTGGGTGAGGTGGATATAGATGGGTGGGACATAACAGGTCAATGTTGACACTGGGTGTGCTTGATGTCGATGGCTGGATGAATATACCGGGCTGATGCGAAAAAAGCACACCACACCGTTACGGCGACTCTTCCCGTGTGTGCCTTGTCGCCAAGGCGTTGGGCGTGCTCCTACCACATGCAATATCTGGTGAAACGGAGTGGAGAGTACCAACTCTACATCCCTGATATTACTATGTCAGGAAATATAAGCGACGTTTCATCATAGTAATATCATCGAAAGATTGCTTGCATTTCCGGACAGAGTGGCATAGTTTTTTTCTTGTTTTTTTTTTTTTGCACACTTTCACTTTCCAGCTTCTGGACAAGCCGTGGTCACAGGTGTCATCCCTTCTCTTCCCCGGTTCTTGCCTCCAAATTTTATCGCGCATAGGGTTCAGCAATCCCACTGCTCGTCGATTGTTCATCGAGTGTTGCTAACTCACGCTCTCGCGCTTTCCGCAAGTCAATTTGTCCACAAGAAAAAGTCCCAACGAATTGATAGGAGTATGCACTCGGCGGGGCTCGAACTCATGAAACTGACCTATACCAGGCTCGAGGATAACCTGATACGCCACCGGGGCGACCGGTCAGGTTATGTGCATGTGACGGAAACAAGAGAGCAGGTCCTGCTATTTATGACCGTCATCAATCTACAGGGTACAGCAGTGCAGACGGGTGGCATTATCAGTGCAATTTGAAGATCACACAAGCTGTGGGGGGGGGTCCCAACCGTGCGACCGCTGTCTCGTACAGTGCCGGTGAAATCGCCTGGCGCGACTGGCACTTTCTGCAGCAACAAAGCAACTCTATTATTGTTAGTGCCGATGCCCTGGATGGCGCCGTTACTCTGGACTGGCACTGCTGTGTGTTCGACTCCGACTGGAACTCTACAGCAACAGCAACATAGCAACTCTATTATTGTTTGTGCGGATGCCTTGGATAGTGTGGATAGTGCCATTGCACTGGGCTGGCACTGCTGTGTGCGTTGTCCACATCAAACTGATGTTTCCTCATATCAACCAGATATGAATAGAGACGAGATCTGTGGTCATGGAAGTACGAGACAGAAATAACCCAATTTAAATACAGCAATGTGATTTGGCTATGCAATGAACCGCAATGAACACGTGGGCTTATAACAACAGCAGTATGCAAAACAGCACACCAGACTATTTTTGCGGTGTGTGTTGTTTTCACGAAAAAAAAACTTATTTCCACCCAACGACATCAGTCCGTGCTGATTCTTCATCCTAGAGAAAAAACAAATTCTGTTGTCAGACTGTGAAAAAGAGTAAACCAAGCAGCAGTCGCAATTCATCAAGGTAAAGCAAGTGAAGTGCAAGCGTACCGGGTACGAGAACAAAACAAAACAAGCCAGACCATGAAAAAAGAGAGAAAAGAGCAAAAAAAAAACTGGTAAAAGCAAAAAAGGAAGCGAACAGACGTATAAAAAAGAAAAACGAAAGGAGAAGCAATTTGATAGAACAAGGTAAATAGGACGGCATGACCAAAGTTGAAACAAACCACGACAGACAGACGGCAACTACATGACACCATCAAACCAACATCGGGGCCTGACCAAAGTTGAAACAAACCACGACAGACAGACGGCAACTACATGACACCATCAAACCAACATCGGGGCCAGCAACCGCTTCAGGTTTCGAATTACCTTACTCTAGGGGTGAGAGCATTACGACATGGTCTTTCAACTTTTTCTTTCTTTCATCTCTTTTGATCACATCCGTCTGTTGTCTCCGCACCTCTCCCTTCCTAGACAGCAGTACATGTAGAAGCAACTCAGATCCGGGGCCACTGAGCAGGCTTTCCTTCCCCGTCCCCGCTACGGTAGGGGCGTTCGTTTTCATCTCGAGAATAATTGAGCACTGGTTCCATCGTCGATTCATTGCCGTATGGTCTATTAACCTGTTGTATTCATTGTGAAAAACCCTTGAGGACGAAATACACCCCTGGCGGTGTACAATAATCGGTATGGACCTGGCACATCGTGGGCTGACTTCCGATTTCACTTTGCATATGTTTCTGGTGGAGGCATGAATTGCGTGTACCACCTTGGGTTGTTTGTGTTTTTCCCTGGGGTATTCCTCAGCTCCAGGGTGACTGGAGCCTGTCCTGTGACCACGGACTTGATTATGCGAGTTAATGTGAGAACAACAACAACAACAACAACAACAACAACAACAACAACAACAACAACAACAACAACAACAACAACAACAATAATCTATGCACCCCTGCCAAATTAGTGTTTCATATACATACCCATCTGATTTTCGGGCTGGGTTAGGACGTATACGTCAGGTCGGCGGGTTGGGACTTGGGACCTGGTACCAGGTATATCGGTATACTATAAATACAATCAGTAGTAGTAGTGTAATGAAGAGGCGAATGGCTTGTACACACCGCTAGGAGTGCACATCGTACCAGGTAGTATTTTTGCGTTAGGGGACTAATATATAGCAACCAAGAACACCGCGACTTCGACCTTGTGAAGCGTCTAGGAACAAATGTCGGAGGAGGTAGAAGACACTTTCACTTCTTGACCGATGGCAGCGACGGACGAGAGAGAATTTTCGCAGTAAGTATTTCACTTTGACGCCAAACTACAAGGTTTTAGTGTGAAACGATCGGTTTGACCCCCTTGACTGCTTGCCGCCTTCCCGTGACTGACAGGCTCCTGACGTCTTTGTATAGGAAGGCCGACAGGCGGTATAGTTAGTGCAAGTGTCACCACCATGTCACCGAAAGTTTAATTCGTCGCAAGTCGACAGGAAGAATGTAAGAATGTGCTGAATTTTTTTCGCGATGAAAATAAAGGCGCGTAACGTAGTGGGGAGAGGGGAGAAGAACCTGCTCAGTGACCCAGTGGGGAGAGGGGAGAAGAACCTGCTCAGTGACCCCGGATCTGAGTTACTTCTACTGTCTAGGGAGAGATGGACAAACAAAAAGTGCCAAGACAACATGGGCTGAATGAGCGAAAAACTGAACCAAAACAAAATGTCACCGACCGTGCCAGACCGTGCTTCACGCGTCTAGCACAATACCTCAGCTCAGATTCGGTGTTCCTATTCTCGTAAATCGCCAAAAACACAAAAATTGTTGACCCGAGATCGATCATGATCACGGAACAATGAACATGTC
Organism: Undaria pinnatifida; assembly: GCA_012845835.1. Taxonomy (NCBI): domain Eukaryota; class Phaeophyceae; order Laminariales; family Alariaceae; genus Undaria; species Undaria pinnatifida. Next base: position 1,302,912 of record JABAKD010000013.1, read on the forward strand.
GGCGGGATCACAGCAACATTTTGATACCAGCGAAAAAGCGTTAACGTGCTACAAAACGCGGACGCGAGAGCATAAACTTTGAACACCAGCACTTTTGGATTCACTAGGGTTGGTAGCCTTTTGTGAAAGCGAAGAACGTCAGCGCTTTGCATTGCGTGCGGTTCGGAGACCAGTAGCCTTGACGAGGCGCCCGGATTACTCCCTAGATTGAAGTATGATAATCGGGGAATATTTTTGATCGATGAGTCTTGATGTGGTCGACCAAATTTTCAACAAGAAAACGTCGGATTTTTCACGTACGAAATTCTTCGGGTAGTATTGGGGTCAGGGTTGGGGTTAGGGTTAAGAAGTAGTGTTTCCAGGGTGGGGGTTAGGGTTATGATGTAGTGTTTCTGGCGGTTTTCGATATTTTTCGTCTAATGATATTGGAAACACACGTGGCCCAAACTAATTTCCCCGATTTCCATGCTTTATCCTATAAAACAACCCAGAATAGCGGTAAAGGCAGCTCTCGGAGGCGTGCCCTACCCCAGCGCCCCTGCCTGCTTCATGTAGCCGATGCAGTAATGATACTGAAAATACTTTTTTTCCAACAAATGCTCCCTTTTAAGTTCACACCGATTTTTTTCCAACTCTTATCAAAATGTTACTGCTGTGATTCCTAGTCATGTATCCACAGAACGGGAGTGCAGTGCCATTAATAACACGGTTGCAAGTCTCACGTCAACATATGACCGTTTGCTTTTTCTTTTTTTGGTACGAATGAATACCTCGGTACGTCCCAGGTTTTGAGTTTCCGGGTTGACCCTGATAGCTACACTGTAGTTCCAAGGGGAGTCGCCGACCTATATCCTTGGTGAGGACACACAACCCGTAATACGCGCGATCGGAGTATCACACAGCTTGCTAAGATGAGTTTCGACAAATTCTTCGATCTCACAGCTGGAGTGTATTTTTATTTTCATCATATACAAGGCACGTTACCATTACAGCCGTGTGTGTTCTCAACGTAAAAATGATATTCCAACCCATCGTCCAGCACAACCAGTGTCCGTGCCGATGCCTTCTGGAGAGACGAGATCTGTGGTCACAACTACTTCTGTGGTCACAAACATCGAGACAGAGCTGGATGCGCATCATGGCGATTACACAAACACTGCAGCAGTACAAGATTAGTCGGCCGTGCAATGCCAACCACAATGAACACGCGACCAGGAGAAAGAGGCAAGCCAGCACGCTACTATAGACGACTGGGGAAAAAAAAAGGAAACTAAGAAAACGGAAAAAGAAGTTGAAAGTGGTAGGGTCCCTCAAGAAGGTTGTCTGAGCAATGAGCAAGGCTAGTAAGGCAAGGCGGTGTCCCGACGTAAGGCGGTGAAATTTGCTAGGCGGGACTTGGGAACTGCGCTCAGAACCCGGAAGGAACAAGGCGTCTCCCCCCAGTAACGCGGATATCTTGCTCCGGCACACCACCGCCTCACCGGGGGACTCCTTCTGCTGTATTGTTGACCCCTTTGTGGAAATTCAGATCCCCCCTGTGGGAAGTCAGAGCCCCCTGCGAGAATCTAGTGGGGAAAATGTTGACTAAAACTGACGATCACAGTACCGACCACACGAGGCAGCTCGGGGTGTGTTCTACTGGCCTGGTTTGTCCCCGAGCTATGGTGCAACTACTGCTGTAGGTACAAGGTACAAGGCAATTGGTACAAATGCACGGAGATCTCCGACAAGGATGCGGCATTCTTGAATACAAGTGTCGTAGCAGCAGCAGTCGTACCGCTTTGCGCTCCAACCATTTGTATTCGCTTTTAACTCTTTGGCAACTCCTCAAAATTGTTTTACGGTTAACGGACTTCGATAAAGCCGCACCTTTTCGATTGTTGTACTAACACTGTTTATATATTTAGGTAATATACTCTGGTATATACTTGGAAGTAGTTGTTATCGCCATATAATAGCTGGGTCCCAGACCAGTGTTGACCCTTTTGGGAGTTGATTATCTCTCGATTAAAGTATAGCGTTGATTATATCTTGATTTTTGTATAGTGTTGAATATGTCTTGATTATTGTATAGCGTTGATTATACCTCGGTCAGTATGGCGACCAAAAGAACGATGATTGCGACGTTTTCAAGCGTCTGCAAGTAGCGTGAGCTCGCAGCAGTACGAGGAGGGTCATGCTGCACCCGTTCCGGTAGGAGTCTTTGCGGTGTTGTCATTCGGGCGCCAAGTATATCATCGCCAACCAGCTAGCAGTGGTCGATGCCTTATTTGTGATTTTTTTGTCGCCAAGTTTCCCCTCTCAAGCTTCAAAGGGGTTGATAGTTTTTCTGCACAAATAGACTCGCGGAAAGCGCGAGAGCGTGACTTAGCAACACTTGATAAAAAATCGACGAGCAGTGGGATTGCTGAACCCTATGCGCGATAAAAATTGAAGGCAAGGGCCGGGGGGAAAGGACGTACACCTACCTGTGACCACGGCTTGTCCAGAAGCTGAAAAGTACATATTTGTGAAAAAAAAAGAAAAAAAAGAAGAAAAAGCTTACAGTCCTAGCACGCGCACACACCACACACACCGAGAGACTTACACACAGACGCATACACACAATACAATACGCAGCCGTAATAGTCAATCTTTGTCGTCATTTTTACCCTCTCAAGCCTCAAAGGGGTTAATGGTTTATAGCTTACAGTCCCAGCATGCACACACCGCACAGACACATACACGAGGCACATTCACGCACTCGGAGCAGAGCGTGTTTGCGCGGTGTCGGCGCACGCCGAGCGCAGCAGCAGCAGCAGCAGCAGCAACAACAACAACAACAACAACAACAACAGCAGCACACGACGAGAAGAACGCGAAGCCTGGGTCCCAAAATTGAAAAACAGCAACAATAGATTATCTTGCTGTTGCCGATGCTGGTGCTGTTTCTGCTTGTCCTTGTTGCTGAAGTGGATGCTGCCACTAGCTGTAGTGGGATGGCGGTGGCGGCACTGCGGTGAACGCTGCCGCCTCCGCCGTTGCTTGGCTGCGGTCGCTACCCGTACCTGGTACGCTGCTTTTTAGCTCTTGTTTTGTTCTTTTATCCATCTTGTTTTTTCCATAACGCTGCACATCCCCTCTTCCCCTCTCATTTTCAGAGGCGTCGCTTGCAGTATTTTTTTCACTTCCCACGCATACACACCATCATGGTGGGAAGGGAATTCGCGTTTTTCAGCGGAAGGAATGCGCTTTTCCGAAAAAACGTTTTTCGCACTCTATTCTTGCCATAAGAATTAAGGCACGCACCCTAGTGGGGAGGGGAAAGGGGGAATGGCCCGCTGTGTGACCCCGAGTCTCAGCTACTACTGAGAGGAAGCACGAAAGTAGTATAATAAATGGAATGAAGCGAAAAATACAAAAGGAAGACAAGTAGGTATTCATACCAGGGTATGCGAGGGTACGAAGTATAAACGTGACGAAGGATGCGACACGTTATGGGGGGTCTATCTTCTATTGTTTTGTGGAGGGTGCCGGGGAGATGGTGTACTTCGTTGATTTATGAACATCGTAGATCGTTTTGGGGATACTGTACTTGTTTTTTATTTACCCCGCCGTTAGTTGTTCGATTGATTGGTCGGAATGCCAAGCTCTGACGCGACTTCGCCCTTTTTAGGACCGAGCTCGTACAGCAGAGTCGTTGTTTCTTGTTACTGCGGTACTTTGCCTTAAGTCGATACCCGCACTACCGCACTAAAGCAGGACCCCACACCATTCCGGGATGGTGGAGCGCATTGTAATAGTACACTGTAGGACGAACAACGTCGTGACAAGCGACTATCACCGCACTATGATGGTCCGTCGCTCTAACGCGGTGCCACGGCTGTATAGGAACCTAAATAAGTTTCTTCACATTATTAGAGTGATCTTTCCGCTGATGTAAATCTAACTATTGTAGCACAACCAGTGTATCCGTGCCGATGCCTCCTGGAGAGAAGAGCTCTGTGGCCTTGGCGCGTGTTGTAGGAATGGCCTGCAGCTGTACAAAGCGTTTGGGGCTTTTTACGGGCCATGATCCATGCCTGAAAACCGCGCGGCAAGTATTGGGCAATGCATGGCTTTTGGTATGGCGGGACTTGCTGATTTGACCGCTCATATCCCCCTTAGAGCCCCAAAAGCCCTCCCTATACTAACTCACAAGACCTCCGCCCCTGTCGAGGGTTTCCAGTTGTAAAGGCGTTAACCCGTTTCCAACCCTTAACATTATTCTATCATAATTTAACTCCAAGCGTTTAGTCCCCATGTCGGGACTGCGGTGCGAAAAGGGTCAAGTCGCGAACGCTCGAACCTTGGGCGCTCTGGAATCGGTGCCCCTGCTGTAGGTTGGGTTTGCAGCAATACGAGTGTCGCCATGCTACCTACAAGAGTGTCGTACATCTCTCTGCGTTGTGAATGTGTACTCCGGACACGTTTTCTTATCCCATCAGCCCCGACTCCCGATGTTGTAATAATCACATCAAACAATACTCTTGTGTCGGCATTTTTTCCCATCTAAGGTCCGAAAGAAGTCCATCCAGTCGTTTTGTAGTGCGCATTGTGGGCGCGTGTGCTCTCTGGCTGTCTACTGCTACGATGGCTGCGCTATCATGTATGATACAGTTTAGTATTATTTTTTAATTTATCAAATATGTATTACTGAAGTATATAATGACGCGTCCGTCTTTTGCAATGTTAGGTGATGACGAACACCCCCACTGATACCCCTGTTATGTTCTATCTACTTGAGCTCTTGAGCGGTGTCTATCTGGTTGACATGGCGTTTGCAATATATTTCAAAACATGCAAAAGTACGCTCCATCCAGCTCTGAGATCGACAAAAAAGAACTTCGATCAAACTCATCCTTGCAAGCTGCGTGTGAGTGTGATACTTCGATCGCGCGTGTTATGGGGTATGTTTACCCTCGTAATACATATCGCGCTCATCAACGGTGTGCCTAGTGTGCCTCTATGCGGCTGTGGCGCTCTAGTAACTATTTTTGGCTGCTGTGGATTGGGATATTGTGGCCTCGCACGGCCGTCGTTTGCATGACTTGTTTTGACCCTATCCTATCATATGTGCTCGCGCTGCTGCTTCTTAGGTTTCCATGTTTTTCTTGTTATCATGGTTTGTTTCGTCGTATGCTATGATATGTACTCGCGCTGCTACTTGTTTCGTGTTCTTCTCCTTTTTATTTTCGTTGCATTGTTGTTGCTGTTGTTGCTGTTGTTGTTGTTGTTGTTGTTGTTGTTGTTGTTGTTGCTCTTGTTGCTCTTGTTGATGCTACATGGCTTGTTTTCACGATGTGTTCTGTGCTCTCGCTGATATTCCTTGTGTTTATGCTGTTTTTTGTTGTTGCTACTGTTGATGCTAATATCTATACATGCCCTGCTTTCATGTGCAAGATATGTGCTCTTACTGATGTTTCTTGCGCTCATGCTGCTTTTAGTTGCTGCTGCTGCCTGCTGCTGTATTTCTTGCTTTCACGTTCTATGCTGTCGCTGATACTCCTTTTTTCGCAAATCGTATGTGCTCTCGCTGATAGCCCTTGTTTTCACGCATAGTATGTGCTCTCGCTGCCGCCCCTTGTGCTTTTGTTGTTTTTGCTGTTGTTGATGTTGTACTTGCGTTGTGCTTTGCTTTTGTGTGTCGGCGCTCGTATAATGGACATGGTGCAGGCGATGTATTGCTCGGGACACAGAGATAGCGACATGGTGGACGTTGTCTACAAGAGATGCGAGTACCCGGGGGGTTGCGAGAAGGTGTGTGTTGTGTATCTCAAATCGCCACATCGCCATGCTAATGCCGCGTTATGTCGTCGACAAAAAAACCCATCATACTTCGGTATCATATGAGTTACTTATACTGTAGCTACCGCGGGATGTCGTATTCGTAAGATCTTACCTACGGCGATAATTTAAGCACGTTGGATGTCACCACATGACGGTAGCGCTGCATTGTGTAGGTAGGCGCAACACTGGATTTAATGTTTCCTAGACTAAACACATGATGTTTTGGCTATATCGTAGTATGGAAAGGTTGTCGATAATGTGTCAGGCAGTGATGTTCGATTCGATAGATGCCCTCCGGGTGGACGATAAACAACTGACTTTCATACAGCAACCAGGTAATATCAGACCAGGCCAGATAGCCATGGTGTTTTAGGAATTTTTTAAGCAGACACCTTGACGACATTCGACCAGGCTTGGTAAGTAACTTGTGGCCGTGTGTTATGGTTGCCGTACGGAGCAGATTTGACTGGTATTGGTGTCACTGAGCACTGCTGTGTTGATTGCTGTGTACCCAAGGGATGTCGGTGCTTCTGTGAGATTTTCGTTTTGCAGCAGTCACCTCCTCGTACAGCAGCTATCCATTGAATCGCTTTTAACCCGTCCGTGCATAGCGCGACGAAAAGAACGACGATTACGATACTTTCGGCGTACCGGTACCGGAAGCGCGAAGCAGCACCAGTAGGATCATGCCGCGCCCGTCCCGTACGAGGCTCGGCATTGTTGGCGTCATCGTTCAGACGCCAGTTTTATCATCGTCAACCAGCACCGGCCGATGCCGTAATCGTCACTTTTAGCTTGTTGAGTCTCCAAAGGGAATAAAAAAGGCGATTGCAGCGGCGGTCGCACGTGGTCGCATTAAGCAGGCCGAGCTTGTAGGGGAGGACGTGTGCTTGAAGACTTTTGCACGTTCTTTCTAGATGACGCTCGTTGTCTTTTTGGTCGCTGAACGTTGGTCTCAAATGGGTCACTGCGTCAGTACTCAATAGTTTTATGTGTTTCATCATTAGTGCGGTGCTGTGCCAAATGATGATATAGAGGTGGGTACCACGATTTAAGAGTGCCCAGTATAGGAGCGTCCGGGACTTGACCCCTTTCGAGCCCCCAAATCCCTCCCTATACTAACTTCAAGTAAAATGGTCCCCAAAAAGGGGTTCCAGTTGTGAAGAGGTTAATAGCGGTGGAATCGGCATGTCCCGCCTATACCATAAGCTATATATTTCCCACTTCAGATAAGTGCGATGTATAGTTAAGAGCGATTGTTTCGGCTTGTCACGGTGCGCTCTTAAATAGGCTTATCCACTGTACCGGCACTAAAGTAGGATCCCGCTTTATATCGCACTCTGTATGTAGGACAAGGTCGTGACAAGACCTTTTCACTGCATTTAGCCGGGGGCCCGCACTAAGTGTACCGCACTACATACCGCGGCATGATGACTCTTATCTCATGCCAGTGACGGCGGAGTCGAGCTGGTGACTGCTGTGGACGTCTCGGCTCGTGTACCGTCTCCAGTACGAATCTCTGCTGTAAGCTTGCAATGAATCGATTGCAATTGTTGTAATAGCAGACAGTGTGCATCCTGACGAAGTTTGACGTTTTTTTTTTTCCAACTCAACTACTATCGTGCTTTTAATGAGACGGAGAATGTTGATGAAACTCGTCTTCTGAAGCTGAATGCGTGGGTCGTGCGTGCTATGGGGTATACAACCTTATGGGGTATACAACCCTTTAGTGCTATGGGGTACACAACGCCCCATAGTTCGGAGGCTGCCGTCGATGATTATAGTAGTACCCGGGTGATATCGCATGATACCCAGGGTCAACGGGACATTCATCTTTACAAGTTATCACAAATATCTCATTACTGTACAGAGTAGGGGGTCCCCCAAAAGGCAGTCCGAGTAAGGCGGTATCCCCGTACAAGGCGGTGGAAAATCGCTTAGCGTGACTGGGGCATTGCACTCTTAAACCGTTTCTTAGCACCGCACTCCCGATAAGGGGATTAAACACTTGGAATTAGATTGGTAAAATTATGAGAGAAATGGGTAAATAACCTGGACTGAATAAGGCGGCTTCCCCCAATAAGAGGGTCATGTCCAGAACACTGCCTTGTTGGAGGACCCCTTCTGGATAGAACATAGGAGACCGCGGCTTGAACCCTTGTCGGACCGCCCCCCTACATTGAAACTGGTAAACCCATACCACGTACCTGGTATTCTCTTCTACTGCTGCTGTCTCGTGGTAGTTTGTGGCGTGGGAGCCTGTCTCTACAGGAGGCAACAGCACGGACTCTGGATGTAGATGTGTGGAAATAACAATATTAGGTGAAGACATACAGCACTACTATATACAGCAACCAGCCCGCGAAAACTTGGAGGGTTTTGTCCCAAAAAAATGTTCGTAGTACTGAAAAGGGGTCAAGGCGAAAACGGGCCTTGGCGCGCCCCAAATGACTGGTGTCTTGAAAATGTTGGCGTCTGAGTCATCCCGCTTGTAGTAGGGGATGCCTTGTTTGGCCCAAACGTTTTGGTAATGTTGGTAATATTGCAGTTGATGTACTCGAGTGAAAAACTACCGGTTGTTCTGATACTCGTACACGACTTGTTTTTTTATTAATATTTGTAATAGTGGGACTAGCGCCTGGAAGCGTTGTTCGCATTTGCGCGAGCGAATGCCTTCGAAGCCATGTTCCGGGTGATGGTGATGATATTGGGCTCATCCTAGGAGCTCAGAAACTTGCGCTGCACCCTTGACGTGGGATGACTCGCCTTGGATAGTTCGAGCACTGCCGGATAGTTTTGAGCATTGCCGTATGCTAGGCATGATACCTGGTCACACGCAACATAACCCCCCCTCCCCTCGGATTTCGAGTTTTTGTTGTTGTCGAAAACCGGGAGAATGCTGCGAACCCTGAGCGATGCGGCTATGGAGATGTTGGTGAAATGTTTCCACGGCTAATATACCGTTTTGGTTGTATGTTGTGTGTGCTGTGCCCCTCTCGTCTTGGAGAAAGCGGGGTAGTGAGATATCATTTGATACTTATCGGACGGTTGTTCGGGAATGTGTTTATTTTACGCTTATCGGATCGGAATCGATTGTCGTTCCGATATACATATATCTTTCATCCCATTTATTATCCTCACACCGCTCTTGCGCTCCTTCCCAGTGGTAACTGAGATCCGGAGTCATATGTAAAACCCCGCCCTTCCCTCACCGGCTGTACGACTAACAGAATATACATAATAAATTCCTTCCACAGCTGTCAGATTTTGTCCCCTTGAGGGGTTTATAGTTTCCGTGCACAGATTAAGTTGCTCCCGTCCCCCCCGTCTCCCCCCCCCCCCCCCGCTCCCCCCTCCTTTTTAAACCCCCCGCCCCCCCACCCGCGGCCCCCACGTCGTTCAAAACTCCGTCCTCCCCTCACCAGGCTATACAACTTACAGGATATACTTGCTACACTGATGCATTTCCTTCCATAGCTGTCAGATTTCGTCCCCCTCAAAAACAGGTTTTGTAGTTTCCACCCACAGATTGGTTAACATCACCCTGTTGACCCTGGTACAAGCTACACTGTAGTTCCAAAACGGGAGTCGCCGACCAATATCCTTAATGAGGACACCCAGTAATAAGCGCGATCGGAGTATCACACATAGCTTGCAAAGATGAGTTTCGACAATATGTTCGATTCACAGCTGGAGTGTATTTTTATTTTTTTTTACTTTTTATTTTTTTTCTTAAATCACATCTACCTTCCAGCTCCCGGCCAAACCGTGGTCACAAGTGCCCTTCTTCCCCCCGGTTCTTGCCTTCAATTTTTATCGCGCATAGGGTTCAGCAATCCCACTGCTCGTCGATTTTGCATCGGGAGTTGTTAGCTCACGCTCTCGCGCTTTCCGCAAGTCAAATTGTTCACAAGAAAATGTCCCCACGAATTTATACGAGTATGCACTCGGGGGGATTCGAACTCACGAAACTGACCTATACCAGGCTCGAGGATAACCTGATACGCCACCGGGGCAACCGGCACTATATATAACCCCAAGCGGTGCGTCTGTGGTCAGATGTCGATGAAATGTTTCCACAGCTATTCCGTTTTGGTTGTGTGTGCTATTCCCCCCTCGTTATGGGCAAGAGTATATGATCTGATGCGATATATATCGGATTATTTAGATGTACTCCGTTTTTTTTACCCTTATCGGATCGGAATCGGTTCTCGTTCCGATATGCAACACTCATGAACAGAATATCGACGAAAGGTTTGTGCAGCTGCCGCTTTTGTTGTGTGAGAAGTTCCTCCCTCGTTTTGGAGTAAATCGGCCCCTAAAAGTATCTCAGGAGGCGTGTTGTCGTGCGTGTTATGCTCTTTCGGTAACGTATGCCCGTTGGGGTTTTGGAGGAAGCGCGAGAGCAGAGTGCGAGAATAATAAATGGGATAGGAAAAAAGTAAAATAATTGGGGCTTGGGAGGAAGCACACACCATCGGACCTCAGCAGCAGCACAAAGAGCTGCAACGCGTACACATCATTGGTCGCTCCGGTGGCGTACCAGGTTATCCTCGAGCCTGGTATAGGTCGGTTTCGTGAGTTCGAATCCCTCGGAGTGCATACTCGTATAAATTCGTGGGGACTTTTTCTTGTGCACAAATTGACTTGCGGAAAAGGCGAGAGCGTGAGTTAGCAACACTCGATGAAAAATCGACGAGCAGTGGGATTGCTGAACCCTATGCGCGATAAAAATTGAAGGCAAGAACCGGGGGGTAGAAGGGACGCACACCTGTGACCACGGCTTGTCCAGAAGCTGGAAAGTATAAGTGTGAAGGAAAAAAAAAAAAAAAAACTAGTGGAACGCCTGTTTTCCCTTTTTTTGACTTGCGACGCTTGCTGGAAACGAACTTACCCCCATCCCGAAGGGAAGCCTTGCAGTGTGTGTACGTATACGTTGGCAATCAGCACTTGTAGTGTAGACTTTGCGTTTGACTTTTGGTTTTGGTTTCTTGGTTGTATTGAAAACAGGTACCTGTTGTGCATGATATCCCAGGGTATATAAACGATTTTTCATTTTGGGTGTAATGGTTCCATGGAAAGCAAGGTATCATATGCTTATATCACACGAGTATAAATAGGCTTTTGTTTGTTGTATGGGAGAGGTTATGTTTCATTCTCATTGACTTTCTGCAAGATTTTTTGCGTACGCTCACTCTCCGGATGCGTTGGATGATGCTGTGGAGATTTTGTCTGCTCTGCCTCGGTCCCTGGTTGAGCTCTTAAAAACTTCAATGTGGTAAATGGGAGAGCTGACAGCGGTGGTTTCTGTCACTAGTTATTGTTGAGACATCTTCATGGTAGGTGGCTGCCGTCGTAGTGTCATTCTTAACAAACGAATAAGTAATATCAGAACAGCGAGGAAGGAAAACGAAATGTTTTTTTTCACCATTTGGTCGTAAGTTGGTTATTTGACCATGTATTATACTTGGTGTTGGTGCCATTGGTGACGAGACTGCGTATGCTAGGGGCACCTTGCTGATATTGACGCACATAGACTGCCATTTATCCATTATGTCCGACGTTGGTGCCATGCTATCGTCCGTTTCAAGCCGGTCGTCGTTTTGTCATGCTGTCGTGTTTTTATTTCTGTTCCAAGAGGATCAAGATAACATGTATACAGCTGTATAATTATGGACTTATTCGGTAACGACAGTTGTGACCACAGAGCTCCTCTCTCCAGGAGGCACTGGCACGGACACTGGTTGTGCTGGGTGTAGATGGCTGGAAACATCACTTTAATGTGAAGAACACGGACGCACTTGCGAGATTTATTTGGTCACCCTTGCACCTGGTATACACCATACCACGAACTGCAATATTTTTCGTACTCTTATTTCCAAGTAGTTAATACACGAAACGTGGTTTTGAAGGTGTTAGCCCGCTTGTCACCTGTTTTTTTTTTTTTCTTTTGCTCGCGCACATTTACTCGGCTTCTGGACAAGCCGCAGTCACAGGTGTCGTCCCTTCTCCCCGTCGGTTCTTGCCTTCAGTTTTTATCGCGCATAGGGTTCAGCAATCCCACTGCTCGTCGATTTTTCATCGAGTGTTGCTAACTCACGCTCTCGCCTTTTCCGCAAGTCAATTTGTGCGCAAGAAAAAGTCCACGAGTATGCACTTGGTGGGGCTCGAACTCACGAAACTGACCTATACCAGGCTCGAGGATACGCTGATACGCCACTTGGGCGACCAATGATATGTACGCGTTGCAGCTATGACCGTGGCTACGGTAGGGTTTTTCACGTTACTTTCGGGGCGTTTTTGCAGTGGCTCGGACTCACTCGCGCGAGTGATCCCCGTGTTCCATTGCGGGTTTTAGCTTCCGTGCTTTTTTTTAATTTTGTGATATGAATCGACATTGGAATGGTAGGCCACGCTATGCCAAAACAACCCTCTAAAATATTGTTGTCCGTGAAGTAGAGAAGTCATTCGTGCGAGTGGCTCAAAACTGGTAGTGGAAATGATACCCTCGTTCCTGATTATTTGACGCGACAAGTGTAGGTTTTGTGAGCCTTGTAGATGCCAACAGGGCTAAGGCTGCGGCAGCGGGGGTAACCTGGTTTTCGCTACTGGGTCTGCACCACTCGCACGCGTGACTCTGTGCCTCATTGACGAAAAATCTTTTAGGCCATCTGCTTGGCGCAGCGTAGCTAACTACTCCATTGGGCATTTTCAAATCGAAACCTTGAAGCAGCACGAAAGCGTAAGGCCCCAAAGGAAGAGCCACAGCAAAAAAATGCTGCGAAAGTGACCGGCTACCGTGGTAACCTTTGTTAGTAGCGTGCATCAGTTTAAGTGTCATGCTGCCCGTGTGTCGTATACCTAGTCGTATCATATACCAAACACGTTGTCCGTCCGAAAAATTCCGCGTGATACCTACCCACTTTTCCTCGCCCAACTTTGAGAATCAGCAGCTGGAACGAAGTTTGTCGTGTTAGCGGGCGGGGGCAATGAAACGCGCAGCGAGAACCGTCGACAAAACGAAAATCGATGGTCCCTGTCGCATCTCAGGACTAAAACCAGGCATGGTTATGTTACGGCCTGTATCGTTTCAAATCTTACAGCTGTTTTGGCCGATTTAATGAGTGCTGTCGAGCGAACGGAACCAAGTTGGAGAGTCACGAGACCAACACGTTGGCAACTTTGATTTTTGACGAAGTGCACAGGGGAGAAGATAAAATATCCCCGCGTTATCCCCCATGGTTTACGGTCGGTTTCTCATTCCATTATTTTATTGTGAACACAAGAATATGTGGCACGGGAATATGTGGGACTCTGCTGCACGTACGTAGGGCTTTGACCCGATTTCCCCCGAATTCGTTACGTTTTGAAGGGCTTGTCGACCAGCCAGCTAAAAACATTACGTAAGCCTTTTTAAGCACCGTAGTCCCGGCATCGGGCCGAAACACTTGGAGTTGGACTATAGATGAAATAATGTTGGGAGTTAGAAATGTGTTCAAACTGTTATTTACACCCGTCGGCATCAGCATCCCCCTAAGTGTCCATGCCGATGCCTCAGCAAAGAGACAAGGTTTGTCGTCACCAAAACGTTCGAGACAAATATATACTTGGTACATTGCAATCACAGCAGCGGGAAGGGGGTTTGGCCTTGCACTGCCTGCCGAACGTACCAAACGCGAAAGCGAGGACATGTACAGACCAGCACACAGCACACCGGATAACTTGCAGGGGGAGAAAGGCAAATAGACATGGCCGATGCTGTACGCCGTAAAATGCTTTCAAATGCTTTCGACCAACAACTTTCCCCTCTCCAGCCTCAAAACCTCACGGGTCGGATCGGATCGGGTCGGATCAGGAAGTTTATATATCTCAGGTTCCCCGGCCCGACCTGCGAGACGTTACGCGACCCGTGGATTGCTAAACAGAAGATGTACATTATTTTTTTCGCGTTTTTCGGGTGATTTATTGAGAGTGTCTAGAGTCTGGGCCATGACCTTCAGGCAGTACTCGTTTGTGTTCTTGGCATTATACTATGCCCATGCATCGACTTGCAGCACACCTTCGAAAGGGTGTCTTCTTGCTTAAATACCGTCATATAATGAAAAGGAGCCTTTTTTGCTCACATATCGGTATATAATCATGTAAAATATGAAAAAAATATGTAAATAATGTTGAATGTTGTTACCTGGTCGCTAGGATAGGCTTGTGGTTTTGCGCCGCTCCTTTCTCTCCGCTCTATTCGGAGGATCATTTCGAAACCTTTCACTTTAAAACCATGCTAAATTCAAGTACGTTGTCCCCGTGAAGTATGTGTGCATTGTGCAGTTATTAACATTTAGGATGTGAGCAGCATTTTCGTTGGGCAGCAGCGGTTTTTTGCCACGAAACACGCATTGGTCCAGGCTTATATTTGTGTATGCCTGGTACGTGATGTTACAGCAGTATATTACCTGGTGCCGCATATGGTATTACAGTATTTGTGTTTTACTCCTTGAGTCCTAACATGCTTCCGATCGCTCTCGCCCATGGTACGAGAGACGAGTCGAAACAACAATTCACGGGAAGAACACGATTACACACGTATGTGTCAGAGGGAGAGCCGCCATGCTGGCATATGCGGCACGCGCTATCAATTGTCTCGGACGTTCGTGGTTGGGTGTTTCGGTTCTTTCCTTTTTGTTCTTCTTCCGTCCCTTCCCGCACAAAGACTTTGCGGCGCTTCCGCCTACATGTGTACCAGGTACTGGTAGCATGTAACATTTAACATTAGTTGGCCCTTTCAAGAGCCGTGTGCGGTATACCGACCCAAAAATCAACGAGCGCGATCTAATCAATCCACTCGATCAATCACCCGTGTAGGAACAGCGTGCACCAGTACGTACCAACTCCACCATGCTGCCCGCGTTTGTTACAGCTCCTTACTCTTGAGCTTAGACACACACCCTACCCTAGCACCCGGGGGGCTGCTTCCCGCGGGCCATGCAGTAGTCGTTCAATTTTTTTTCAACCTTATTTTTCAGTTTTTCCGTGTGAGCTCCCGAAGCGATTATATATATGTTGTTGATGTTGATGTTGATGTTTTAGCTTTTCTTGTTGTCACATTAACTCGCATAATGAAGTTCGTGGTCGCAGGACAGGCTCCAGTCACTCTTGTTTTTTCCTCTTTTTTTTGTGCCATCCCCTTTATTATCCTCGCATTACTCTAGCGCTTCCTCCCAGTAGTAGCTCAGATCCAGGGTCACATAGCGGGCCCTCCTCTTCTCTCCCTACTACGGTACGTTCCTTCATTTTTTTCGCGAGAAGAATTTAGCGTTTTCTTCCGTCGTCGACTCGCGTCGAATTGTGCGTACCCACGCTGCTAGGCGTTCTCAGCAGTTGGTATTTTTTTTCGCATTTTTGCAAATGAAATACAAAAAACTCATCACGATGAGCTCAAGGACCGACCCTATTTATAATGGTATTCGAGTTCAACCACTAGACCACCAGGGCGACCGGCTGGAGTGAAAGAATACCCCAGGAAAAAAACACAGGCGATACTCGTAGTTTTCAATTCATTAAAAAATGTATTCGCGCGATCGAACTATTTATGTGAGGCCATTTCTTATGCAGTCGGATTTGTCAGTCGAAAACGGCCTTTTTCGACTGAAGCCCAAATCGGGCTTTCTTACGCAGTCGAAAAAGGGCTTTTTCGACTCAACTTTATTCGACTGGGAATTCTGACTGGCGGATCCAGTCGAAAAACTCAGTCGAAAAAGTTTTCCACGTATTTTTCAAACCGATCGCGTCGCCCATCCCACCACCAAACGCACACCCACACGGCCACACGACCACACACCCATACCAAGTACCACACTGCAGTATCATACAAGGCGCTGACGCTGGCTTGGCTATCCCTGCTGTTGCTTCTCGCAGCAAGTCAGCGTGGCGCATTCCTAGTTCCGCTCGCCAGCAGCGTGTATCACACGACGGCAGCAGCGCGCGGTCTCGATCCCATGCTGCCAACAACGGCTGCGCCTGCTGTAGCTTTGGCGGCTCTCGGCTGAGTGCAACTCCACGAACGTAGCTTTGGCGGCTTTCGGCCTAGCCCAAAGCCACCAACTTGCTGGGACAAAGGTTCGTCGAGCCGTTGCTCGCGGAGACAGCGCGAAGCACAGAGCTGCCAACCGATTTCGCCTGCTGTACAGCAGTACTTGCCCACACCAACCGCCTCTAGGAAGAGCACAAAAACTATAAAATCAACTCGATTGACGATAAGAAGGACCAGAAGAATCCAGTCGAAAAAAATCCAGTCGAAAAGGACCGTCTTCGACTGGCGGAATCCGACTGCATAAGAAATGGCCTCAAACGCAGCTTGCAAAGCTTAGTTTTGATCAAAATCCTTTTTGGTCGATCTCACACACACAGCTGAAGTGTATTTTTGTTTTTTTTTTAATGTTTTTTTTTTTTTTTTTTTCAGCACACTTTCACTTTCCAGCTTCTGGACAAGCCGTGGTCACAGGTGTCATCCCTTCTCCTCCCCGGTTCTTGCCTTCAATTTTTATCGCGCATAGGGTTTAGCAATCCCACTGCTCGTCGATTGTACATTGAATGTTGCTAACTCACGCTCTCGCGCTTTCCGCAAGTCAATTTGTCCACAAGAAAAAGTCCCAACGAATTTATACGAGTATGCACTCGGCGGGGCTCGAACTCACATTTTATATATATCCAGGCTCGAGGATAACCTGATACGCCACCGGGGCGACCGGCAATGTATGGCCCCTTGATGGAAAATTGCACCTATGTTTTTGGCGACATAAATATGTATTGGTTATTTTTTTTCTTCTGTGTTTCGTGTATTTTTAGATGCCATCACTTTTGCTCTCCAGCTCAACTTGTAAACAGATTTTGTCTCGACGACGTTCCGGACAAGCCGTGGTTGTAGGTGCCTTCTCCTCTTCTCCCTGGTCCATTTCGTCGACTTTCATCGACTATGCTTACTCGCGCTTTCCGCGCGTCAATCAATTCATTTTTTTTTGCAAGAAAAAGCCCCTATGTTACTATGCGAGCACGAATATGCATTTGATGAGACTTGATGTTTAGCGTTGGTAGGGACGAGGGACGAGGTTCACCTAGCACTCCGTCGATCGTTTCAAAAAATGTTTATGGCCTATTTACTGCTGCATGAATGTCCCCCTCACACTTTTTCTAATTTGAGGCTAAAAGACGTACCAGGTACTTTTTATAATGGGGACTACAAGTAGGGTTGACCGGAGTTTGTTGTAGCTGGTGGACAACGTTGGTTGAACCTGCCTTTTGCGGTTGCGAAGTCAAGCCTGCGGCGCGATCTTGGGGTGAACCATGACCATATAAAGCATGACCGCATTTCATTTTGCCGTGACGACCACGTGTCTTCAATTCTGACAAGTAATAATAATAAATAAAAATAAAAATAAAATTGTTGTCTCGTGTAGCTATCGTGGCCTCGGGCAGGTTGCTTGGGGCTGTGTGTCGTCCTAGATGGTGTCTGACCCCTGGGTTAGAGGGGCTTCATCGGGCAGCTGCCGCGAGCGTCGTGCCCTGATATTTCTACGAGCTGCTTTTTCGTTTCTCTTCTGTTGTTTGAACGAGCTTGGTAAGCAAGTGTGTGGAATACTGAAATACCAGGTACCAGCATAATTCGATGCGAGTCGACGAGGGAAGAAATTGCTGGAATCTTGGCGCGATAAAAATGATGAAAATGATGAAAATGAAGGCGCGTACCGTAGTAGCGAAAAGGGGGAGAAGAGCCTGCTTGATGACCCCGGATCTGACTTACTTTACTACTGATCTTTCTAGGGTGAAGAATCAGTACGGACACTGGGTGTGCTGGATGTCGACGAGTAGAAGAACGGTTTAATGTGAAGAACACACACACACACACTGTCTAGGGACGGAGTAGGAGAAAGAAGACGTGCAAAGATGATGAGACTGGATGAGCAAAAAAAAAACGTGGTACGAGTGCGTACGAATTGGAGTTTACTCTTGTGAGTGACTATGTTGTGTGAAGTAGCGGATACCTGGTAGCACCGTCCAATTTTCTTGTGTGTATTTGATATACATGTGTGCGATATGTGTGCGTTGGTTTGGGTTGTAGCTGTATCTTGTCTTCACGCCAAAGTGTTCTTTCTTATGCCCGATGGCATCATCAGTACACTACTGAGTACACCCTCCTGTACTTGATGATTTATTTACTAATAGTAATTGGGTAGTTCTATGTGTAGTTTTAGTTTTATTCTGTAATTTCCGAAATTGTGACAACGATTTCGCTCTTGGTTTCGTTATTTTGCTTATTTTAGTTGTTTGCCCTTTTTTGCCACCCTCGTCGTGCGAAAGTGAGCAAGAAAGTAATTGATGCTGCTGTTGATGCATATGCCGCTGCCGACTCAATCAATCGAGAGTGGACGGTGGTGTAGGTGTTTTATTTACGTTAAACTGTTTTTTCCACCCATGGACATCCAGCAACCCCAATGCCAATTCTCATCCTAGACACGTAGAGAAAGGCACGCTCTGCGGCCACAAACTACGACGAGGCAGAGATGCCAATAAGAGGACTTGACCATGTACTGCCAAATGTACTGAAAACGAAAGCGCAACACACAAGCCAACAGACCAGACAAGGTTCACGGGAGAAGGCGAAGGTGGTGGTGGTGGTTGCTGTAAGCTTGATGGGTGGGGTTCGGCACACCCTATGCATGCACCGAGATCACAAGAGTTAGAGGAGTGTTGACGAACTTTGTATATGTTTTGTTTACTCGTGGTATATGATATGCCCATTATATTATTTGCATATACCTGGTATGCAGTATATAGCTCATTTTCAGGACCCCGCGACAATAAAAGCGGTACATCAGGGACCTCAGACTTGTTCGCACAGTTTGTCCTGACTTAGCGTCCTGACTTAGCGACATCGAAGCCCCTTATTAATAGATGTATTGTGTATGCCTGGAAATGTAATTGGCGCAACACCTAACCATCCCGAACCACGTATGAGATGCCGCGACATGGCAGACTCCCGCTTGAAAATCGCCACTTGGACACCCAGAAACTTCAAGAGGGCCAAATTTGTTAGGCGACCCTGCGGCCCCTAAGCTTTTTTTTTTTCTTCTTGTATCATCACTTTTTACTTTCAAGTTCAACTCGAAAAATATTTTACTCTCAACGACCTTCTGGACAAGCCGTGGTCGTCACAGGTGTCTTTCCTTCTTCCCTCCGGTCGTGCCTTTATTTTTATGGCGCATAGGGTTCAGCATTCCCATTGCTGTTGAGCTTTGTTGTGCTCTTACCGGATTTTGCTAACTCGCGCTTTCCGCTGGTTAATTTTTACTCTAGAAAAAGTGCCTTCTGCTATTCGAGCACGAGCACACACTGGGGAGGATTTGAACCTGCATCATTGACCCTAGTGGGGACTAGACGATATTCTGGTGCTACACGTACTAATCATGTTCAACAGGGGACACCTTCACGTCATCTATGGTCCTTTGACAGCGGCCACATACTGGCTGTACTGCTGTAATTACAGTATCGGCAACTAACATACCAACACATCCGCAACATCAAAGTTCATACTTTACATGTTTGGTGTGTAACAAGCAGTGTATTCGAGTGTCGAATTTGCGTTAAAATATTTCACTAAAAATTCTTCCATCATGCGAGAAAAAGGCCAGATTCACTCGGGCATGCGGGAGGCAACATCAAATTTGAATTTAGACATGGTGCGGTAGCGCCTAGATTCACCGACAGGGGCAGGCCCAGCGCAACACCATCAGACAAACAGCAGCACAGCAGCAGCAGCAGCGGCGGGGGCGGGGGCGGAGGTGGCGGTGGCGATGGCCCCGCCAAAAGAGTTGCGGCACAGCAGCTCGGCCTGGCTCGATCACCACAATCATCACCACGACAACGAAACAGCCAATTTTTTATGATTTTTTTAGAAACAAACGCAGGAGACACCAATCGCAGCCGCAGCACAACAGCCGCCGCACAACAGCAGCAGCACAACAGCAGCAGCAGCAGTAGCGGCGGCGGCGGCCGTGCGGCGTGGATGGCGGTGGCGGTGGAGGTTTCGGCGACGGCGTTGTGGGATAGCGACGGTGATTGACAAAATCAGCACCGAATACGACATCACGCAGCAGCAGAGAACGAGGTCATATCGTAGAGAGCGCGGGAGCGCTGGCTCACTAGCACCTACTCCTGAGGTTGCGCGTACGCGCGCCATGCTTCCCCAGCTACTCTTCGGTGCTTCCGCATCAATGTTGGGTTGTGTCTACCGCTGCAGCACAGCGATCAGTCCCTGCTGTGTGCTGCCGATTGGGTTGTGCCCTCTGATTGTTGTGCCGTTGTGCCTGGTGTTGGTTGGCCAATCGTATGATGTGGTCGTTAGTGATGGAAGTTCACTCTAAATCGTTCACTCAAAATGGATTTTTCATGCCGTTTTTGGCAAATTCTTCCTTCAAAGTTCGCTCGGCGGGATGGTTTGCTTGGATTTTTAGATTGAAATCCTTTAACGCAAACACTCGATTGTGTCGTTGCTTATGTTATTGTGTCGTGTTAGAACCAACCGCACGCAAGCAGCGCCGTGCTGGGGACTAGTTACTTGAAATTTAAGGATTAAAGGGACACACTTCGATTATCGGGAAAGGGCACGCCAACGTTATTTTCTCTCTGTGGGGTGTCCTGCGCGGGATCCATTGCTGTAATACTGACTCTCAGTGTTATTTCTTAGTGCGTACGAATATAATTAGTGTTGAGCTGGCGCTAAGAACTAGGATCTCGCGCGCAGCAGGTATATAGCTCTCTTCACCTACGCGTATGTATCATGTTGTGATCTTGTGCCTTTTAAGTGTCGGTGGTCGTTCGTGGCGGTCGTGTGTTACGGCCTTGAGCGATCAAAAGAAGGGTCCGTATTTTTGCGCGCGGTTGATATTACAGTGGAAATCCATACGCTAGAATTGTATTGATGATTGTGATAATAGTAATAAAATAATAATCATAATCGTGATGATGATAATAATGATAATGATAAAGGCAATGATCCTGATAATGATAATGATGATATACATGTAGAGGTCGGGAAGATGCGGTATCTCGACGTTCCTACTGGTGCACGCGAGCCTACGTTATGGCCCTCTCGCTGCTGTGGAAAATATCCCACCTTGATTCCAACTACTAATAGCGTAGTTGGCCCGATAACACTGGGGATGCGGTTTCAAGAAGGGGTTGACCCTTACAATAACTCCCTCAGAGCCCCAAATACCCTTATACTAATTCCAAGTAACTTGTACCCAAACAGAGGTTTCGAGTTGCAAAGGCGTTAACCCTTAACCCGTTTGGTGCTTCATCCGAAAAAAACATCGAGTGACGTTGACAGTTGCGGCATCGGTCACTTGAAAAAACGCCGGCTACTGGATACGGTGATGGCAGCTTTAGCGTCCGAGCCACAGACAGTGCAGCGGGGTGCACGCACGACCCTGGCCACGCTACGGCGTCATCCTGCTGGACTGGATGACGGCTGGCAAGACCACACGTGTGCTGTTGCGTATTTTGTGATTAATGCACCTGGGCCAAACCCTTTCGACACCCATATATACAAATAATATTTTTACCCCTCTAGCACCCAGGTATGTGAATGCCGATTTTCACCCTTTTAGCACTCAGGAATACTCATTTTACCGCATATACAACTGGAAACCCGTTGTTGGGCACACATCACTTGGAATTAGTGTCGGGGGTCTTGGGGCTCTAAAGGGGTTAATTAAGCCCACGGAGGATCTGAACCATCCTTTTGTCCCCGGTTTCAATACTTCGACCACAATGTTCGAAAAAAATCGTCATGACGGTTGCGTAAGTTAAGGCCACGGAGGATGTTATCCATCCTCTGGTCCCCGGGCTCAATATTTCGACCACAATATTTGGAAAAAGTCGTTACGACGGTTTCGCAAAACTTGTCACTTTCCACCAATCGGTGGCCGCGATCTCTGCAGTGTTAGTGGAGGCAGCACATAGATCGACTCTAAGCCATGAAGATCGCAGGCTGGCTTGTTGGGGTCATGAGCACGGAGTGATTTAGCGACATCATGTCGGCCCCACACATAAAGAGGTTTGCCGACGTCCTCAGTCATGACGTCTGTGAAAAAATGGAGGCTCTTGGCGTCCTAGATGTGTGGGAGCTCCGTGACAGCTATTGTTTGATCCGACCAATACCGAAGCAGCTCCGAGAGAAGCTCCATCATGAAGTATTTTCCCAAGTGTGTGCTTCGCAGGGCGCTCGGGAGACCGAAGAATGGAGGATAGCCATGGCTGGGTTGTTAAAAGCTTACGAACACGCCACCAGATAAATAAAGTTGTCTTTGGACTAAAAAGAAAGAGATTTTAAAGCTGTGAGCAATCGACCCCCAGGGTTGGACTGGCGCAACAACCCGATGCACAGCAAACAGCTCACAACTGGCGCCGTAAACCCTTGCCACCTGCGAGGTTCATCAGTATCATTGCCCTCGTGTATAGCCGAGTCTCTGCGGTGGAACTGGCGCGCGGTGCGCTGTACCGCCGAAGGAAAATTGCGCCAATTTTGGCTCTTAATGTGGCGTCTCGAGAAGAGTCTGGCTGAAGGCAGCCACGCAGAGACGCCTACCATATTATCCATTTCTAGCCGCTACTATTCGTTCTGCGTTCTGAACACCATGAAAAAAAAAAAAAAACATGGTATTGAAGATAGCTGAGGTTGGAACGCATACTCCGGAGTATATCAAACCCGTCTACGGTCGTTCGAATATATCAATAGGTCGAAATCCGCAGACCTAGTGATGTCCAAAAGTCTTAGTTCTGCATTTGCAAACAGTGATCTACTTTTCATTACGTTTCTAATGATCACTTTTCGCTCTCCAGCTCATCTCATAATGGTAAGAAGTTTTACCCTCAGCTATCTTCTGGACTAGCCACAAGGCCATCATCACAGGTAGTAGGTAGGAGTCTTGCCTTCCCCCACCGGTACATGCCTTATTTTTTTTACCCGCACAGACAGGGTTAAGCTTTGCCACGTTTTTCAGCTTTTTATGCCCGTCGATTTTCATCGATTTTTGCCAACTCACGCTCTCTTGCTTTCCGCTCGTGAATTTTTACGCAAGAGAAAGCCCCTGCGAGTATGCACTCTGCAGGGTTCGAACCGGCATTGTTGTGTAATACAAACATGTATAAAGCATGATACGTATTGAAATACAATGCCATCCTCTTGTTAGGTTCTGGCTCATAAAAACTTACTAAAATCGAGCGACCGGTGTAGTACGCAGCTTGCAAAGATGAGTATCGATCCTAAATTCGTCGAAGTCACTGGTGAAGTTAGAATATTAAATATGTCGAGTGTGATACTTGGTACTACAGAGTAGTAAAGCGGGTTCCAGTCGCGCCAAACGATTTCACCGGGACTGTTCCACCGGAAATTAGGCACTTTTTTTTTTTTTTTTTTCTCCCACTTCTACTTTCCAGCTTCTGGACCAGCCGTGGTCACAGATGTCGTCCCTTCTTCCCCCCGGTCCTTGCCTTCAGTTTTTATCGCGCATGTAGGATTCAGCAATCCCACTGCTCGTCGATTTTTCATCGAGTGTTGCTAACTCACGCTCTCGCGTTTTCCGCAAATCAATTTGTGCACGAGAAAAAGTCTCAACGAATTTATTAGAGTATGCACTCGGCGGGGCTCGAACTCACGAAACTGACCTCTACCAGGCTCGAGGATAACCATGTACGCCACTGGGGCGACCGGCACTATACACTACCAGGTGGTCACTTTTCACCTGGCGCAATGGGGAGGCCCGCACTACCGTACCAGAGTCAACAAAACGGTTTTACAATTTGTAAAAGATGCTATTGTTTGCTGTATATAGGAGGCGGACCCACTAAACCTACCGCACCGGTATATTGTATGACACTGTTCAACACACCTCGCTACATGACTTTTAGAAGTGATTTTGTCTAAACCATGGAGGGCACAGACAAAGAAATGGCGCCTTTCTCCAGATCGTTATCCAGACATTTCCATAGACGCGTCGCTCGGCGTTTGCACTCTTACCGACCGTCGAGAAAAATTGGTACGGAAATTCGTCTGGGAGTGTGTGTGTTTTACACTGTTATAGTAGCTACCGGTACGGTAGGTGTACTAGGGACTGCTAAGGACTTGGCGTGCCCAAAAAGACAACCCCATATTGGTCTTGCTTTAGAGCGTACCAGATGTTTTCTATCTTGGTATGGCATGATGCTGATTGCTGACACTTTAGTGGAAGCTTGAAACGCTGTTTTGCACTGCTGCTGCCTCGTGCGTTGCGTGTCGCTTGCCGCTGCCAGTCCGCCATGTTGTCAGGCGGCCATTTCCCCTTTTCCGTCACCCGGGTCTATTTCCTCTCTTGCTACCTCACCCTTATTGCCCCGCCCCGTGCTGTTATTGTTTCGCCTCTGCTGCTGTTGCTGTTGCCGCTGCGGCTGCTGTCGTTGCTGTCGCTGCGTCCTTTGTTGTCGCTGCTGTTGGTCATGTTTGTCTTTTCCTCCTCTACCAGCACCCGCATTTCGGAGCGGAGGGCGAAAAGGCCCGCTTCTGCGGTAGGCACAAGACCGACGACATGGTCAACGTCAAACACCGCCGCTGCCAGCAGCCGGGCTGCCGGCGCGAACGCCTATTTACCGAGGATCCAAACACCAAACCCCTCTACTGCTCCCTCCACCTAGCTTACCAACAGCGAGGCATCGACCCGCGCTCCTGCGACCTCGAGCTACCTCCCGGCCTAATGCCCCTGCCCCCACCTGGTGGTGGCCGCTCGGCCGGTGTGGGCGGTGGCACCCGCCAGTTACCAGGCGCCGGGCTATTACCGGGGCTGAACATTAACACGGGGCGTAGCCCGCCGCTCTCTCCAGGGATGCACCACCGGCTGCAGTCGGGCGGTGATGGTGGTCTTCGAGCCGGTGGGAGAAAGCGGGGGCGGTTGGGGATCGGTGAGGACGACGGCGCGAGTGATTTGTCGGACCAGCAGTTGCAGCAGTTGCAGCAGCAGCAGCAAGGCCGTCGGATTTATGACACGCACCCTCATCGGCAAGCCGGGGGCGGGGGTGGGGGCGGAGCTGGGGGAGGCGCGGGTGGAGGTAGCGGCGGCGCGATGCATACCCCCGCTACGGCGTTTCTGCCGCCAGCGCCCCCGATGCGCGGGGACTACGAAGCGCGTGGGTTCGTGGGGCTCTCGGGGGGGCATGGGGATGGGAGCGGGGTTTCCGGGGTGACTAGTTATAGAGCTAACACTCCGGGCATGTCCAGCGTGTCGGGTTTCGTTGACCCGCCCGTGTCTTCCCGCGCCCCCATGGCGACCGTGGGGGGGAGCGGTGGTGGTGGTGGTGCAGTTTCAGGAGTTGGTAGCGGTAACGGTTCTGCTGGGTCCGGCTCGAGGGTGCCCCGTCGAGCAGGAGGAGGGTCCGTTCACCCGGGGTCTTCTCCGGTGGGCGCCGCGTCGTCGTATGCTTCTTGGCCCGTCACTAGCCGGGGAGGTGGCGGTGGTGGCGGCGGCGGGCCTACGAACAGCACCGGTGTTAGCGTTAGCGTCTCCACGGCAAGCGGTGCGAGCTCCTCTTGTGCCGGCGCCGGGAGCGGGGTGGGCGGCGGTGGTGGTGGTGGTGATGGATCAGGTGGCGATGAAGCAAACCCAGAGGTTAAGCCTCTACCGACGGAACCGCCGGTTCACGGCCCCCTCTACCAGTACACGGGGAGGGGGACGTCGGCTGGCGGCATGTCTGGCGGTCACGGGCCCTCCGCGAGCCTGGCGCATGTTCGCTTACCTGTGTTAGGGTGGGTGCCCTCAGCCTCGCCCCCTCCCCTGTTGCCCGGGATTTCTAACTTCGGCCAGTTGTCGGCCGCGGCTGCGGTCATCGCAGAGACCCCGCCTGCGCCTGCCCCGCGACCTTGGACGGCGACTGCTGTATCTACCGGTGCCTCTTCTCAACAACAGCGGGCAGGAGGGCAGGATGCTTCCGGGGTTGCGAGCATGGGGGGGCAAGGGCAGGGGCAGGCGCGGTCTTTGCATGGCCAGTCGCAGGGGCAGGAGGCGGCTGCAGCAGCGGCGGTGGCGGAAGGAGTTCAGGGTGTGCAGCAGCTGTTGGATCCGGGGTGGGGGAATGCGGGTTCTGCCAGCCCCGGGTTTCAGCCGTTTGGTCCGCAGGTGGAGGGTCTTGGGGCGGGATTGGATGGGGGTGATGGGCGGTTTCTCCATTGGGAACAGCAGCAGCAACAGCAGCAACGGCAACAGCAGCAGCAGAGGCAGCAGCAGCAGCAGCAGCGGCAGCAGCAGCAGCAGCAGCAGCAACAGGCCCTCGCTCAGCAGCGGCAACAGCAGCAGCTGCCGCCGTCCCCTCCATCCCACCGCCACCAACAGCAGCAGCACCAACAGCAGCAGCACCACCAACAGCAGCACCAACAACACCAACGTCAGCCGCAACCCCAACAGCAGCAGCAGCAGCAGCATCTGCTGCAGCACCACATGCCGCTCGGTTCGTCTCAGCACGTCCCGCCGGGCCGCTTGCCCGCCTCGTCTCAAGGGATTGGAGGCGTTCGTATATCGGGGACGGGACCCGGGGGCCACCACCACCTACAGTAGCTTACAGTGGGTGAGGAAGACTTGACGGACAAATAATAATAAAAAGCTGCTCGTCAGGCGAGTATAATTTTGCTGCCCACTGCCCTCTTTTCTCTCCTCGCACCGAGATATTTTCAGCGGGGGGATGAACAGGGGTGTGAGAGGTGGCACGCGATGCTGGCATCGCGGGGGTCGGTTACTTGGGGGCGCATTAGTTTGCTCCACCCCGGCCGAATGCGCGAAAGAAGAAAGCTGCGCGCGTATGTGTTGATAGAGGAAAGAATGGAGAGAATTGTTGTCACTCTGGGTGAAAGCCCTTGGCTCTTGAGAGTCGGGGGCTCGTGAGGGTCGGTGGCTCGTGAGAGTCGATGGCTTGTGAGAGCCGCGTTGGTTCGTGAGGGCCGCGTTTTGTCTCGTGAAAGCTGTTGGTTCGCCACGCCCGCCTGCCCGCCCTTTCGAGGTCGAGCCGCGAAATTTGTCGAGTAAATGGACGCAGCTCGAGATCAAGCCGCGACGTTTATCGGATAGTGGACGCGACATTGATGGGTGGGTGGGTGTGTGGGTGGGTGAGTGGAGTGAGTGGAGTGTTGTTGGCGGCGCGATGGTTTAGGTGTGGGCTGTTTCGTCCGCCCGGCGACTCTTCGATCGTTTCGCCTCGACTGGACTAGGCTGCCGAAGGGAAGAGATTTTGTTGGTTTTGGATACAGATGGAAAGGATTTGGAAGCGGGGGGGGGGGGGGGGGGAGGGGCTGCGTGGGCAAAAGGAAAAGGAGCGGGAGCAGACCGGCCGTCCAGCAGATGGATGGATGGAGGCGGACGCTGGAGCGGGGGGGGGGGGGGGGGGGGATGTCAGAGACCAGCGTGATCAGAGTTAAGTTTGAGTGGCGTGGCGTGGGGTGGAGTGCGGTGGGGTGATGTGGAAGGGATGGAGGAAGGGAAGGCATGGAATGGCGAGAGATAAAATCCAGGGGGTGATGATACGAGAGAAAAAATGCGCGGGCGAAAGAGATTTTTTATGACGGGTCGCAATTTTGGGTCGGAGGGAGGGAAGGGAGGGTGGGGGGGGAGGGGGGCGGAAGTTGACTTCGCGCTCCGCGCGCCGTTTTCTTCGCTCTTTTGCCGAATCGATCGGCCTTTCATTTCGGATGACGTTTGATTTTGTTTCCCGCCCTGGCGCGTCCATGTCTTTTTCGGTGATTCCAGGCCGTGACATTGTAGAGGCCTCTCGCCGAGCCCAGCCTAAGGGGGTGCTGTCCGTTCATCAGTGCTGTCTTGTGCTGTAGGGTGGGTTGAGTGTTTGTGGCGTGACATCGTTTGCGCGAGTGAAGTTGCGGGTTGTGGAAGGCCTCCACCCCGAGGGACGGGGCGGCTGTGGCTGCTCCGTATTTTGGGAGGCTCTTCTTTTGTACGGGAGGGTGAGCTCGGCTGGATTATTGCGCAAAACAAATGCATCTTGCGTGCGTGCGTACGAGCTGTGGCTGGCGGGTGGGTCGACTGGTTGGCAGGTTGGGGCAGGGCAGGGCAGGGCGGGACGATCCGAGCGTTTACCGACCGGGATTTGGTCGGATGGGATCGGCGTTTCGTCGGGTCCGTTGTTCATCATGGATCGGCTGGCCGCTGCCAATCGAGTTGACTGCTGTTGGTCGGGTCGAGTCGGCTGATTTTGATCAAGTCGACCTTTAGTCGGATCGGGTGGCGAACTGTTGGATCGGCTTTTAGTCGGGACGGGTCTTGGTCGGAACGGCTTTTGATCAAACCGCTTCTAGTCGTGGCCAGATCGCTTTTAGCCGGAGCGACCATTAGTCTGATGAGAGATTGGCCGGGCCGGCTGGTCTGATCGCCTATTGCTGGGGCCAGCTTTTGGCCGGATTGACTATTAGGTCGAATCGGCTTGATCGGATGGGGCGTGCCTGCCGTGTGCGTGCGTGAAGTGCAAGCGTGCGTTTTCGGCCTCTTGAGCTTCGATTCCCTTCGTTTTTTATGTTTCCTCTATAGTTCGTGGTTCTTGACAGATTCTTTTATCGGCTTCTTTGTTTTTTTTCCGCGGGGCGGGAGCGGGGAGAGGGAGAGAGGTTGCGCTCGCTTCTGTATCAATGAATCAGACCCGCGATCGGAGAAATAGGGCTAATAAGGAGAGAGGGAGGGGATATGGATAAATTATCCCCTGGGGGGATAATCCACCCCCTTTTGCCCCCCCCCGGAAAACCCACCGTGGCCTCCTCTTTTTATTTGTTCTATTACTTGTTCGGGTCGGAGTGAAGCTGTTGTGACCAACGTCCCGTTGGGGTGGAGTGGCGTGGGGTGGCGTGGAGTGTCAAAAATCCTTTTTTTTTCTTTTTTTTACCTGTAGCTTTTAATCTATGTGTGTGCTCAGGTCCCACGACATCGCGTGCCGTGAACGTGCAGTGACGTGTCGTGATGAATGAACAATTGCTGACCGAGGCAGACAATTGCTGAGTGAGGCAGTTGTGTTTCTAGTGTAGGGACGGCTTTTCGCCGTCGAGAGCGGGGAGTGTAGGGCAAAATTCCCCGCATTTTCAATTTGGGTGCAGTGATGGGTTGGTTTGATATAGAAGGAGGGGCGATTGTAACATGACTCGTAAATGTTGTCAAGGCGAGCAAGCGGTCCTTGTAATGGTGTCGCGTCTTTGCTCGCTGGTCAAAAAGACAAGTGTTTACGTTTTTCGGTCACCCTCCGTACATACTTTTCACATGCCGGACAGACAAGTCACGATCTACTGTAGGTCATCTAGATCCTACCTCCGGTGTGCGCATACTTTCATATATTACATTACAAACATGCATACCTTTCATTCTTCATACTTTGGCTACAGCATACAAGCACGTATGTAGGGGGGGAGGGGGGGGGGTGCCGCGTGATGTCCTCTTGATGAAAGGCGCCGAAAGAGAGAGGGAGGAAGAGATGTGGTTTCTCTGTGTGGTTTTTCTCTGTGGGTGTCGTTTCTTTTTTATTTTGTTTTATTTGCCGGTTACGATTGGTTTTCTCCTTGTATTCGGCCGATTGATCGCGTCGAACGCTTTTAGGTCCCCCCCCCCCCGCCGCTCCGTACGCAGCAGCAGCAGCTTGCCGTGACTTACGAGGGGCGCGGGGGTGAGGGGAATTGGGGCCAAGATAAACCAATCTTTTAAGCGGGGGTCTCAGGGATGAGTGATGGTGGTCGATCGAGTGGTTGATTGGAAGGGATTACGACGCTCGCCATTAATTTTTACCATCCAGCGAGTCATGCCTGCCCTAAAGCCGAACAGTGGTGCGTGTTTAATGGGTTTACTCGGGATTGTTGTTGCGGTCGTTTTCATGGGGTCGGTTGATGCTTAAACTATGTTATTTGATGACATCGCCGAATATAGACGGAGGGGGAGGAAGGTTGTGGCTGGAGGTGCTTAAACGAACGATACAGGCGGTGGTTGGGGGGGGGAGGTGATTACAGCTGTGATTCCTTACGTGCTGTTGATTGGTTAAGATTGGTTGATTGGTTGGTCGCTCGATTGGCTGCTTGATTGATTGATTGATTCATGTAATAATCGGTCGATTGTTTGTTTCCTTGATTGATTGATTGATGTAATTATCGATCGCTTGGTTGGTTGAATGATTGGTCGATCCATTGATCGATCGATCCACCAACCAATCTCCACATCAATTGGTGACGGTTGGCGAGAGACGAGAGGAGACGGTGCAGGCACTCACACGAGAGAGGACGGGCGTGCAGGGGGTAGGCGGGGGAGTGTATTTCGAGGGTAGGGCGGGGTGAGGAAGCGGAGCGGAGAGAAGAATTGCTCGACCTCTAGGGGGCGCATGTTAGGAGGGGGAAGGGAGCGGAGCGGGTGGGGTGCCGGGGCGAGACGATGTACGGGTAGAGCAGGAAGAGTGATGGCGAGGTCCGGTGGAGTCCGATAATAAGTACTCACTACATGAGGGATGAGTCAACGTGTATCTTGTATCCATTGGGGGGGTACTGTAGTAGGCGAACCCGTTGGTAGCTGGTTGGGGCGGGGTTTCGGGAGTTGAGGTTGGATCAGAGGTGCACCGGCGAGAAAGAGAATGAACAGAGAGATAAAGGGGGTCGACTCGGTTTGGATGGGATCGGTTATTCTGAAGATCTTGTCGTGTCCGGATTGTGATCGCGTGCCGCGCGTGAGGATGAGAGGTTCGGCTCGGTTTGGATGGGATCGGTCGTTCTGAAGATCCTGTCGTGTCCCTCGTGTCCGGATTGTGGTCGCGTGCCGTGCGTGAGGATGAGAGAGGTTCGACTCGGTTTGGATGGGATCGGTTCCTTTGAAGGGTTGTCGCGCCCGTCTTGTGGGCGCGTGCTGGCCGTGAAGGTCGGTGGGTGGTTGCGGTGATGGGTGAAGGTGGTGACTGGGCCTTGAAAGCGCGTGGGCCGTGAAGGCAGGGCGTTTGGGGTGGAAGTAGTAGTACGCGCGCGCTCCCATGCTTGACACGAGACAATCATTGTGTATGTGCAAGAGACAGACAGCAGCAGAAGCGGCAGCGAGCAAACACGGGTTTCTATACGAAAGTCGGAGGCCTATCTGGGCGAGACGAATGGGGAGAAGAAGACACGGTAGTTGGTTTACTGCCGTTACACTATTTGCATCAATCGCTCTCGCTTAGGCAGCGAAGCAAGCAGCTTGGGTTTCCACATTCTGGGAGCCCAATAACTTTTTTGTTGGCACCATCTCGATCTTGTGGAAACGTGGGCGTTGCGATGGGTTGGGCGCTACCGATGTACTTATATAGTGACTTTTCGGTGCAGTCGCCGCTTGTCGCCCCGTTCCTCTACGTGGCGGTATCGATCGACACCATACGGAGTAATTAACAACAAAGTACAGCAACATTTTCTTTTTTCTCTAAGCTCTATTTTAGGTTAGAACTGTGGTCATCCGTTGGGATCGAAAACCTGAAGGTCCCAATAGAACGCACGAGCGCTACGTACAACTAACTGCGGTAGCGGTGGTATTAATAGCACTTTTTACCACGGAGGCGTATTTTACAGCAGCAGCGCCGGCGGCGGCAGCAGCCGCAGGAGCAAGCAGTGGCAGCAGCATCAACGCTCTTCTTTGCCCGTCTTTTTGGTAGCGTTACATCTTGGCGATGATGGGTACATAAAGTAGAAGAAAATGTATACTCCTATTAATAGGTGGAGTTTTTTGCGATACTCGTAGAGTTTTTCGTAATTCGCGTGTATTATGCTGCATGATGACTCACCGTACAGTACGAGGGCTGGTCTGGTTTAGAGTCGAGCGTGATAGTTGAATGCATTTCGCAACTCAGTTTTGCGTAATTTCGAGCTGAAATTTTGCATGGAGCCAGGCCTTTTTAATAGCATACCCCACCGGACCATTCGACGACCAAAAACAGGTCGGGGGGGGGGGACGAAGTAATGGCCGCTTCAGAAAAAAGCCAATAATAAGTAATAATCGGCCGGAATAGACCTTTCGAAAACGTTTTTTTTTTTTTGTCAAGCAAATGCTTGGAAGACAGCGCTTCGAACCACGTGGTGTCAAACTTGCAGCACAAAATTCGTTAAAATGAGCTGCGAAATTCGGACTTTTGTGTCTCTCATCGTAAATCTTGAGTTTGTACGTATTTTGATATCGTATGCGGGTCATACGTCTTGATATACAACGAATTAGGTGATGGTGAGACGGTAAGGATATCGATCGTTTCACGATTCCTCAAGGAATGTTAATGTTCACCCCAAGCATCAGCGACATCCTCGGCACGCGGTTTGCGGCCTTTCGCCCCTGGACTGTAGCATCCAGATATGCCCCTTTCGTGACGGGGTTAAATGGACATGGGCTTCCTCGATTAAAAAAAATCTAACATTGATGCCTGTGCTGCAGTCTTACCGCAGGAGCACAGATAGATGCCAAATTTGGAGTTTCAACATTTCCGGGCGGTTGCGAACATGCCGATTGACCATGTGAGTGCGAATCAGTCTTTCAGTCGGACCAGCTCGTAGCGATGGCATGCCGGTGTTGAATGATACGTACGGCAGTGCCGCGAAACCTGATTTTTTTTACGGTATAATAAAGTACGTATTCCATCATGACCACGAGTACTTCTACGTATATTCGAGGTATACAGTACGTAGGGGAAGAGTTAATGACGAATTCGAGCTTCGTACTCGCACGTTGCCCAAAAAGAGGGACCCGTTTCGAGATGGCTGAATCGATAGACCAACCGACTGGGGTCCACCAATACACCCAACTTGACAACGTGTTCGTACGTTCGTCCGTGACGCCTTGAATCATCCGCAGAGGAATCCTCTCGAACTTAGATCCTCGGTATCCTCCGCCCACGGGCTACCCTGTCACGCAAACAGCCGCACCATGGGCCATGTGTCATCGGGGTACTACTGCTGCACCTCACGACGTTTCAGCTAATTTGGCGCCGCCGGCGTATCGGCATCGTGTGAAGCTTCTCGGGGTTCTAATTGCACGGCGATGTCAAAATTATTTCCTTTTACTCGTACGAACACGAATATTTTCTGTTCCTTCTTCCTCACCGGCTTGAACTCGCCACCCACGCTCCGCAACCATCGCGTTGCATGGCCATCGCGTTGCATGGCCAAACATCGCTTCATCCCAGTGAGAAACTTTCCATCATCATCAGCAGAACAAGCTGAATAAGCTTCTCGTTCGTGCTGTTCCATCTATAGACTAGTCTATGTTTTTTGACACAAGGCGCTTCGCCATTCACCGCCCGTTACGCTCGCTCAGGAATGAAAAATAAAACAAAATCTGTGAAGTGGACAGAGGTTCACCATTGATGGCAGATGCAAACTGACGACTTTGCTAATGCCAAGAGTCTCGCCGCCATGCTCTAGGAAAACAGCCCGGACGCCACATACATGCATGTGAGTGTACCAAATGCGCCTAGTATCTTGCTTTAAGCATTCGCGATGTACATGTCTGCCTCGAAGTTTGTGACTACAGAGCTTTTTTAGTCTCTCTACGATGACGGCTCGGCATGAACACTGGGTGTGCTGCTGGATGTAGATGGGTGGAAAAAGAAGTTTAACGAAAAACACACACGTCAGTCACACCTCACGTACCGTACTCCAAAAGAGTACATTACGTCTAGACGGTGGTTCGTCACATGACTAAGTGTCAGCGGTACTCGGAAACAAACAAAACTAGTCGGTGCGACAATATGATTACTAGACTGCGCATTTAAAGAACAAAGAGTACGTACTACTGCTTGATGTGAAAAATATACTCAAAACCAAAGTCAATCCCAAACAAACAGAAGAAAGCAAATGAAATACCTGATGATACCTGGCATCAGCGTACCGGGCACGAATAACACAGTAGCACGACTATTCAATAACATGGCAATAGTTAAGCCAAAGAAGAAAATAGGAACTACAGCAACAAACAAAACGAAATAACAATAGGAAACCAGAAGGACTCTTACCTGCAAAGATAAAAAAGGTCTAATACAAAACAGAAAGACGAGCAAAAAAGGAAAACCATACAAGTAAAACGTGCAAAACATGTTGGGAAAGAAAATCAACTCTGTGGGGCTCGAACTCACGTCCTGGAACTCAGCCTGTCGCCTTGATCTTTTCAGCGTACCGGGTACCAGGTACGAATCACACAGCACGAATAACACAGCACCAGCTAAGCCAAAGAAGAAAGATATGAACTTGTTAGAAGGCTTAGTTTGGGTAATAACCAAGTAAACTAAGCTATTACAGATTATTATATTAGTTAACCTTTTGCAAGTGGTCAAACGGACTAATACCCCACTGAAACATGACCAAATAAATGACGTCGTCGACAGATCATGTTTTTTTTTGGGTCGTGTTCAAATCCCACCATCCACAATAATAATAAATTTTGTCAGACTTTCCCCATGTCGAACTTGAAAAATGTTACCCCCCGTATACCCAGGAAATGAAACCGCTTTGGATAATTGACAGGTCCGCCCGTATATATATATCCGGCCGACCGGGTATCCCGCCGTTTCAGGGGGGAGGAGTGTTGTCCGGCTTAGTTTGGGTAAGCTATTGGCTGACTTTTTGCAAGTGGTCAAACGGACTAATACCCCACTAATACCTTGACAAACTACTACATACAGGAAGGAGTACAGAAAACGAAACAACTACTATTAACAAAAAAAATAGAAGGATTCTGCCTGGGATGAGAAAAAAAAGTCGAAAACAAAGCAAGAATATAGGTGAAAGAAACAAAAAAAACATTTGTACTGCATGCTGTGAAAAAGATCATTCAAACCAAAATCAATTCCAAGCGTTCGCGAGCAAAGAAAGCAAACGAAACACTTGATACTACCTGGTATCGACGCATGCCACGTACGGTCGAGGTAGCACTACTTTTCGTCTGAAATGTTTTCTGACTGACGGGGCTCCTTGA
This sequence comes from Undaria pinnatifida, assembly GCA_012845835.1. Taxonomy (NCBI): domain Eukaryota; class Phaeophyceae; order Laminariales; family Alariaceae; genus Undaria; species Undaria pinnatifida. The sequence continues at coordinate 1,337,732 of JABAKD010000013.1, forward strand.
CCCAAAATCGTCGGAAAAAAAATAAATAATAGCTCATTTTTTTCATGATTCTCGTTGTTGTGTACCTTGAAGCCATGGGATTTGGCATCCGGTACTGTGGTAGCAGTTTTATTTCCATCCGGGATCAAATCAGTTTGGGGGTTAAGAAAGGCCATAAGCTCCCGAATTGAGAAACCTCTATCGTACCTGGTAGCATGCGTCTATCAGCGTACCGGGTATAACATAGTACGAATAACACAGCAAAAGCCAAGCCAAAGAAGAATACATACGCCAACTACTGTACAACAGTATATAGAAAAAAACACACACACACAACATAGAAAACGAAAAGTATTCCTCTGCCTGGAATGAGCAAAAAAAAACAGTCCTACAAGTAAACCGATTCATAATGATTGACGATAAAAAAAACCCAAAGTTCTAAAATAACGAAACAAATAAATGTTGTTTTGCTAAATAGCAACTCCGCGGGGGCTCGAACTCTCACGTCCTCAAACTCCAAGTCTCTGTCGCCTTGACCTTTTGACCACAATGCTAAAGATCCAAACACGGATCTAACCGGATTTTTTTTTTTTTTTTGACCGTCGGCAATTACGCGCTGGGGATGGCTGAGAGGCGGGAGAATATGCCGAGGGCGACTTTTCGAATGACATCCATCAAAGTGAGTCTGTGGCATGGATACGTGTAGCGCACGAAGCAGCCCGTCCTGCTTGGGCAGGGGATGCATGTGCCCGACTGCCAATCGTTAACATTTTCGGCGTTTTTCTTTTTAGTGAAGCTCGAAAGGTTAAATCAACTCGTCGCCGTAAAATAGTCCGTGGCCACGAGACAGGCTCCAACACCATAATCACGCGAAGGATGGCATCCATGATGGGAGAGATGACACCCATCGGAGGGATCGCACCGGGGTGCGCAAAAAAGAGGGCAAGGACGGCACGGTTCATTGTATTTCCGCACCCCCATCGGAGAAGAGCGCTGAAGTGGAAGAGAAATATTTCATCGGTTGTGGTCCACAGTAGTAGCTTGGATGGGGGGCGATGGTGCCAAGGGGGGCTCGAAACAGCGGAAAGGCAAGGGACACAACGTGGGGGAGGAAATGAGCCGACTGCACCACGCATTGGCAGCAGCTGAGAGCGCTGAGAGTGGCGACAGCGGGAAAAGGGGTTGGGGGTGAGGGGCGGCCGTACACCAATCTCGCTGTCGAAAACGGAAGGAAGGAGAGGGTGGATCGTTGGTGATTTGCTCATATGTGGCGAAATAGATGTATCTGTCGGTACTCGGAAAACGAAGACAAGGTAGCATCTTTTTTTTGTTTTGCTTCGGCAGCTATCAGCCCCAGATACTGCCGACAACGTTCGCTCCTGGCAGAAGACGAGCTCACAGCGGGGCGCAGCAGCCTTCGGTCCTCGGGCGTACTCGTACCCGAGATTTACGTCTTGGATCGCAGCTCTGCGGTAGGTTTTCCGGTAATCGAGGCTCATAGTAACCTATTGGCGATAAACTCGCAAGCGGAGTGATAGATCTGTTGGGTCACTTCAAACGGTCTACCAACAAAGGCTAAGCAACTTCACTCGGGGTCGGCCGACTGGTTGCAGTTCTACCCAGGCTACGGTAGGGGGGTCCCCTTTTGGGCCTTTTATGTCAGTGGCTAGGGGTCACTCGCGCGAGTAACCCCTTTGCCCCTATGCGATCTTACGTTTTGTTCATGTTTTACACTGACGAAATCAATCCGCAATGCAAAGGTGATCTAAGCTGCTCCTAAACAACTGCCTGAACAATTTTCATCCGTGGGGTACAGAGTCACTCGTGCGAGTGGCTCAAACACACCACTGAAAATGGGGGTACCCCCCCTACCGTGAAGCTGCAAGCTTCGCAGGAGTAATGAAAGAGAACACGCTCCAAGTCCAGTCGTGTTGGTTGTACGCGGCCTCGACGAGGAGAAAGTAGTGTACGTGACAGAGTTTCGTGCGAAGGGCACGTTTTTTCTCTGCTCCAAACAGGACAAACAATGAATACAGTGGTGGTCTCCCTTCAATGCTAATACGTACCAGCCCAAAATGCCGGAAGTACACCGGACACCGGCACTATCGGGTATAGTACCGGTACCGGCAACAATATGGCGGGTTCCAGTCGTTCCAAGTGGCGCTATACCAGCAAATAGGCACTATAGTCAACCGGCACCATAAAGAGACACCCACGGTGTACCCTCAAACAGCGTAAAAGCAAACCCGAGGACCCGTGACCCCCCTTTGTCGGTTTGGAGTTTTCCGAGGCTCTGTTCTGAATTCCTTACCTACAACAACACGGTGTTTGATCGTGCCGCATATGTACTAAATCGGTACATGACTTGCCGCACCGTTGTTACTGCCATACATGGTACCTTGTGCTCAAGTGGCCTACTAGCTAAGAGCGAACATGTAACCAATCAGCGACTCAGCAGGGTACTGGTTACCGCTGGGTAGCAAGGTAGCTATCCTTAACACGACCCCTCGATGGAGGTGAAATAGTAAAACTTGGTATACAGTGTAGGACACCACATAATAAACAGGATAAAAGGAAGAGCAGGCTGATATTTTCAGGAACGTAAGGAACGCGGGAGCTGTTACACTGAAGTTAGAGTAGCACACACCTTCCCCTAAATAAGAAACTCAGTTCCTGGGTCAGCATTTCTGTTTATGTATCAATACAGTAGGTGTCCCGTACTTTATTCAACTATAAAATTGAATCACCCAATAGCTAGGCTATCATGTGCTCTTGTTTGATGCTCCCGGCTAGTGCCATGAACCTGTTCTCGTGTGTCTTCCCAAGAGTTCCGAGTCTGGTTACATGGCCAGTGTGTTTGTTGTCTGGGACTAGTTGTCTTCATATCTACACAGTGGAGTTCATTGACATGTCTTTTCCAAATGTTCGTTACTCCCTTCCGCGTCGAAACAATATCAACCGTGCCTGTTCTTCGCTTTCGATGGACGATCAATCCTTCTACAATCAGCGCAACAATAGCAACGCAAAACCTTGCAACGCGAAGGTATACAATTGCGGTGTGACGGGCTTGACGCATAGGTTAGCACATGCAAACCCCACTACATCACACGCAACCTTGGAACTCGTGCAGGTCTCACCACGTACTATCACACCGTTTATCCGGTCGCCCCGGTGGCGTATCAGGTTATCGTCGAGCCTGGTATGGGTCAGTTTCGTGAGTTCGAGTCCCGCCGAGTGCATACTCGTAAAAATGTCGAAGGGACTTTTTCTTGTGCACAAATTGACTTACAGGAAGTGCGAGAGCGTGAGTTAGCAACACTCGATTAAAAATCGACGAGCAGTGGGATTGCTGAACCCTATGCGCGATAAACATTGAAGGCAAGAACCGGGGGGAGAAGGGACGACACCTACGACCACGGCTTATCCAGAAGCTACAAATTAGAAGTGTGTGAAAAAACACGCACACAAACATGCTCGACACAGTACTACGCCGTACGACCTACATTGCAAACAATACTATACACCAGTCGATATCTACTGTATGCGTTACTTGAATAGAGCAAGCGTCCAGAAGGGCACATGACAGTTCGGTTTCGCAACTGATGGATACAAATGGTAAATAGGTTGTATGGCTTGGCGCCCCCCGGTGATCTAAATCAAGCCCCCCCCCGAGGGTCTCTTTCTTGTGCAGAACATGACATATGTAGAATGCTCCTAGCGTGTGCATGCACAAATCGACGCGAGTCGACGAAGGAAGACGATGCAAAACCCTTCTCGTAACAAACATGACGGCATAAAGGCACGCGCCGGAGTGGCGGGGGGGGGGGGTGGGGGGAAGTACTATGTGCCCCGGGGACTGAGTTATGAAGAGAGAGGGAGCCAGAGAAATTGCGCAAAGAGAGCATCATAGACTAGATGGAAATGAAAATAAAAAAGGTTTTGCTATGGGCCAAGTGTGGGCGCAAAGAAATTGACAACGAGGAAGCGTTCGGGGCAAGGAAACCGTGAGTCAAGGTCCCGTAAACAACCGACGTTGGACGTGCGACGGACGTTGCGGCGATTCATACCCTTACAGCAGCGTGGTCTACAATGGTCGCCCGACTCTCGGACGTTGTGAAGTTGCCAGCACCCCTTCCAACTTCCGACGTTAAGGGTGTCTTGTGGCTTTGGGCCGTGTGAAAAGGTGTCGAAAGGTGGGCTGCTCGCTCTTCCCCCCCGTTTGCGCATGGGGAGACGAAGTCTACCCCCCTGCATACGTTGTGGTTTTTTGGGCCTTGAGAAAATGCGTCTAGGGGGTGGGTTGCCCGCTCTCCCTCGTCGTAAGGAGGAAGTCGCCCTCCTCGCCACATGAAGGCCATTGCCACAAGGTCTCCCCCCGCCCGCCCACCCTTGCTACAAAAGGAGGGAGCCTCCCATGTTGTGGCAAGGGGAGAGCCTCCCTCCTTGTCGCAAGGGTAGGGGTCCCCCACTTTGTTGCAGGGGGGGTCCTCCACCTTGTGGCAAGGGAGGGAAGGGTCTCCCATCTTGTGGCAAGGGGGAGGGGGGTCCCCCACCTTGTGGCAAGGGGAGGGGAGGCGTCCCTCACCTTGTGGCAGGGGGGGGGTCCCCCTCCTTGTGGCAAGGGGGGGGGGGTCCCCTACCTTGCAAACGGAGGAGTCCCTCACTTTGTGGCTAGAGGGGAGTTCCTGCTCCTTGTGGAAAAGGGCGAGAACTCGCCAACCCCCAGTGGCAAAGTTCGTTTGAAGCTGTCATCCATGTACAAGATAGCACGCACAAGGTGCGGAAGTCCGCCCCACAAGTGTGTTGCTAGCAGAGGAATAGGCCCACCCTACATGCGATTTGCCGAACACCTCACGGCGCTTCGCGCTTGGCGAACGCAATGTCTTCCTAGTGGGTGAAAACTCGACGTGCCCCGTCCCGCATTGTAGTGATGCGAGGGTCTACGGTCTTACGACTACGGCTACGCATGAAATGGGTACACCCCCCGGAGCACCCCCCCCTCCCTCCCCTTATGGCAACGGAGGGGGAGGTCCGTCGCCCGGATTTCTACACCGATTCAGACATTTCGTGCAGTCATTTAATATAACGCTGATTTTTTTACCAAGCATTATGCACACGGGAGTGCAATGGCGAATATTTAACTGTTACAATGCATATGTATCAGGTACAATGCAGGCAGGTGTGTGCGGTTTTTGTTTACCTTTGACGCGTGCAAAAACAGAGGTAGGTACCTGGCACGTTTTCGGCGGAAACATTTTCTGGGCATTTTCTGGATGATTTGCCTCCTCAACTCGGCGGAAACATTTTCTGGGCATTTTCTGGATGATTTGCCTCCTCAACCCACAAAAAATATTGGAATTTTTTTATATTATAATTGTTTTTGCGATATTATCGTTTTGTGTACCTGGGCGCCACAGGTTTTTCCATCGGATTGCACGCTCCGTTTGTGCTCAAAATCTGGCTTTAGAGTGAAGAATAGGAGAACAAAAAAAAGCTCGCCTGTTCCGCAGAACGGTCCCAATCCTCCGACTGGTTCACACGAAAAAAGTAACGCATTGTATCGGTTAAGGCCACCAAGACGGACGTAACGCTGAGTAAGGGTTACACGGAGTGTGCACCCCTCTGTTAGAGCTCTACACCTTAAACCACTGAGTGAGCTAGCAGTCAGCGCAGCCTATCGGGTAAATCTTAGTCCGGGATTATCAGCCAGATGAACTATACCTTGTGCTGTTGCTACAGGTCTACCTGCAACACCGAAACCACGGAGCTGTACACAGCAGTCAGCACTCCAATGGTCATGGTGCATTTCAACATCAGATTTCGGCTTTACAACTCGTTGCCCGTTTGTATCCCGTTCCTATGCTGTGGGTGCTGCTAACACGTCGATAGCGAGGGGGTGCTCGGGACACTGGGAGCGGTGCGCGAAGGGTCCAGTAAACCTGGCGTTGTTGTGCACGGATGGGTGTTCGTTCGTACCCTCATAAGGTGGATCACGTTAGTTAATCGCAACACCGCACAACGCACAAAACAGGCCGTCGGGCACTCGAGACGTTGCCACCCTTTTGAGCGGTTTCCCGACCTTTGTGAGCATACGCACAGACAGACGTCCTCTCTGATTTTCGCGCCTCTTTGTTGTGTACGCCTTAGGCCTATTAATGGCCGAGATTATGACGGGAGAATGTTCGCACCGAGTTACGCGCACGTTTTTTGCTCACAAGGATTTGTTTGGCCGAGTGCGATATGGAGAGCTCCCAGTGTCAGGAAACTCACCAAAAAAAAAGCACAACTCACGAACAAGGCTACGGTACTGGATACCCCTCTGAACTTAAGTGCAAGCATATCTCTACTAGTAACATCAATAGTAAACGGTACTTAAATTTCCCGCCCAAATTGGTACCCGTTTTTTGGCTGCCGGATTTGGGCCGCTCGCCCAAGTGACTCTGCACCTCTCGCTGACAAAAAAAAGTATTCAGGGCGACCAGCTTGGCGTGGCGTAGCTACCGATGCCACGGCGATGGCATGGCGATGGCATATCCCCAACACGATAAAATATATAACCTTAAGATTGTAAAATAACAGCGAGGGGTCACTCGCGCAGATGGGTCCGACCTACTGAAAAAAATGGGCCCGCAGTTGAGTGCCCCCCCTCGCCATAGCCTTACCGTGCTGGGGGAGGAGAGGCGGACCAAAGGCTACGGGAGGGGACCCCGGGCGCTTGCAGAACCCCTTCTTGCGCCGGGGCCAGGGCCACTCGCCTCGCGCGAGTGACAATCGGTGTTCACTTGGCAAGCGGTGATATATTTGTCGCGTTTTTTGTTTTTTTGTTTTTTTTTGTTTTCGTGTCTTGGGTGTCCTACGTTATTGTGTTCTTCGCCATGCATGTCCCAGAACTCTAACCCTATAAAACCCTTAAAGCCATACTACAGTATCAAATACCGGTCGGAATGCCCCCTGATGGCGTCGCTGCACGGTGAAATGGTTGAAAACGGACACAAAAATGTGTATCACACCGTGCGTCTTGCACCACCGCCATGGAACTAATTCACTTGCATAATACGCGCTCTAGTTTTTCTTCTGTGAGGTAGGTTCAGAGCGGCTCGTGCCGGTGGCTTAAACCCATAGAGAAAAGGGGGTTACCCCTCTCCCGCTGCCGTCGCCACCCCCGCTTTAAACATATATATACTCCGTATATATTATAATAGTCGGCCTCGGCTGGCACCGACGCTGTTGAACACTAAATGCATATTGGGGTTGGCGTTGATTGGCAACGACGCTGTAAAACATGACAATCGCGGCGTGAGCTAGACAACCAAAGGGTACCGTTTTGTTTTTGTTTTTGTTTTTTCTTGGCGGTCACCATGATGGTTATCGAGTTAGGTCATGTTGTGCGGGGTGGAGAACCCTAACTCCGCACGAGGGGAATGATCGCATCACGTAGTGTGAATATGGTAAGGCACCCACGAGGCAGTTACATAGTAGTACACCCGTTGCTGTCTCTGGAGTGGCCACACCAGAAAATAAAGCAACTCATTGGCGCTGTCATCCATAAGCAAGAAAGTAGGCACAAGGTGCCGAAGTCCGTCTTACGAGCGGTTCTTGGAAGGATGCAGTTCACCCTTCATGCGACTCGCCGAACACCTCACGGCGCTTCGCGCCTGGTGCAAGCAATGTCTGCCTGGTTGGTGAAAACCCGACGTGCTCCGTCCCGGCATAGTAGGGATGCGAGGGTCTATTTTCAAACGACTACGGCCATGCATGAATATCGAGTACACCCACCCCCCCCCCTACTGTACGTAGGTATGTGAAATGTACAAGGAGGAACGGGATTTGTCAAATGAGATGAGGAAATTAGGCGAATGTGACATAGGGGAGTTTGGTAGACTAGAGAGTAGCGAGAAAACAATCGCTATCCTAGGAGATAAATGGTGGCCACAGACGGCGAAAAACAAGACGGGGGTACGAGGATAAGCAAACAGTTTTTACGCAATATTATATGGAAAAAGTGTAATGAGCGCCTAAACGTTGAAGGTGTCTCTATCAGGAGTAGGAACGGTGCTCCCTCTCGAAAGGGATGCGTGTCAATGGTCAATGGTTGAATGACTAAGGCAAGCAACAAATGGGTACGCCCCTCCCCCCCCAGTAGCCAGGGCCAGATAAGGAATACTTCAGACGGATGTAAGGGGTAAGTAGGAGCTTGTGTTAAGGTATTAGTGGCTTTGTTAAGGAATAAGTGGGGTATTACTAATAGTCCGTTTGACCACTTGCAAGAGGTTAACCAGTAGCTTACTCAAACTAAGCCTTATAACTCTTTTGCCTCAGGGGGGTAGTATAGTATTGTAGTAGTATAATAGTAGTATAGTAGTATAGTATTACAGTATGTTATAGCATATTAGTATTAGAGTATTGTAGTATGATAGTATGATAGCATGATAGTATTATAGCATCATCGTATTGTAATATTATAGCAGTATAGTAGTATAGTAGTATAATAGTATATAGTATTATAGCATTATAGTAGTATAGTAGTATATTACTATAGTATTATAGTATTACGTATAGGGTATAGAGACGCACGCCACGCTAGCGGTGAGCCAATTATTTGTCCATATACTACATAAAATAATATAGCAATATAGAGGTATTTATAGTATTGTAGGGTATAGAGACACTTGTTGAGGAGCTCTACCACGCCTCGCCCAAAAAAATGATTTCGAGTGAAATAAAACTGCAAACGGATACATGGTAAGTATTGTCGTGGGCTAGCGTTAAGATTGTGTTATGCTAGTGTTAAGCTAGTGTTAAGCTAGTGTTAAGCTAGTGTCAAGCCAGTGTTAAGCTAGTGTCAAGCTAGTGTTAAGCTAGTGTTAAGCTAGTGTTAAGCTAGTGTTAAGCTAGTGTTAAGCTAGTGTTAAGCTAGTGTTAAGCTAGTGTTGAGCTAGTGTTAAGCTAGTGTTAAGCTAGTGTTAATTTGGTGTTAAGCTAGTGTCAAGCTAGTGTTGAGCTAGTGTTAAGCTAGTGTTAAGCCAGTGTTAATTTGGTGTTAAGCTAGTGTTAAGCTAGTGTAGCTAGTGTTCAACTAGTGTTAATTCGGTGTGAAGCTAGTGTTAAGCTAGTGTTAAGCTAGTGTTAAGCTAGTGTTAAGCTAGTGTTAAGCTAGTGTTAAGCTAGTGTTAAGCTAGTGTTTAGCTAGTGTTAAGCTAGTGTTGAGCTAGTGTTAAGCTAGTGTTAAGCTAGTGTTAAGCTAGTGCTAGGCTAGTGTTGAGCTAGTGCTAAGCTAGTGTTAAGCTAGTGTTAAGCTAGTGTTAAGTTGGTGTTGAGCTCGTGTTAAGCTAGTGCTAAGCTAGTGCTAAGCTAGTGTCAAGCTAGTGTTAAGCTAGTGTTAAGCTAGTGTTAAGCTAGTGTTAAGCTAGTGTTAAGGACGCTACTACGGCTCCAGAAGGGGGTCTATTTCGGGTTTAGTATTTGCAGTGCCTCGAGGCCACTCGCACGAGTGACCCCCCCCTGGTTCCTTTGCAGACTTACGGCTTCCGTACTGCTTTTGTTTTGCTGTAGTATGAGTCCGAAATGGAATAAATAAGCTTTCCCGGCTGCGCAAAAAAATCGCTAACAAAAAAGATCATTTTCTTGTCCCCGGGGGAGATACTCAGTCAGTGATGCGATTGGTGAAAAGTCTGCAGTGCTGGAAAGAGGGGTGCCCTCCCCTAGCGTCCCCTTGCGTAGACTTGGTCTCTATGTATTAAATCGTATATAAAAAATACATGGTCGAAACAAGCACGACACACTCCTACGAATTTGGGTTATTAAGATGGGTTGAGGAGCCCCCAGTCATTCAGAGAAAAATGGCTATTATTATATTAGAAGGCCAAAAAAGTTGTACCTGGCATACCTTAATACCTGTATATTATCGTATAGCATGTGTTTTATACGTTCTGAGGTGGGGAGCCTCACAAGCAATATCGAGCAACCTTACCCCATCGTAGCATGCATTATGTAGCATGTATGTGTCTAGGGGTACATGTATTCACACAGACAGCAGCAGTGTAGACTATGTATGTGTGTCTCAACGTTGACCTTCCATCGAATATATACAAGTATATACCGTAGTAAAGGCACCTTCCCAGATGAGATGTACCCACACATCCCTTGGAGATACAGAGTACGGTGGCTTTGGGTTTTCCCATACGGGATATCCTTTTTTTGAGACGCCATCGGGAAACCTATCAAAGTGTATATATATGTAATAGGAGTATAAACCGTTTCGACTGATGATGAATACACACCACTTGCTCTCCCATAGAATATCCTATGGCGGGGGCGTCCTAAACCAACGGTATCATGGCTTGACAACCAATCGACCATACAAATAGTTATAGGTGTTGCCCTTTGGCCATCACCGTTGGTTCTGCTCAATGTCATCGGAGACAGCACACCTCAGACAAACAAAAGCGTGCTACAATTGCGATGGTATCATAGAAGAGGGTCTCCTCAAAGTCGTCCCACCCCGGGTAGGGGCTGCTTTTTTGGGGCCCAAGGTTTCTGGCAATGTGTCCGGTTGAGCTGTTTTTGAGCTTATCCCCAAGTGAAAGGGAGCACAGGTTAGTTAGTTAGTTGGTTAGTTAGCTGGTTAGTTAGTTAATCTGATACGCTTACGAGGCTTTAGGTTTTAGGACTAGCGCATAGAAGAAAAACGTCGGTCGAATTACGCGATTGAATACATGTGCCCCTTCGAAGTCATGGTTCGGGCATAAGATATTGAGCTCTCCTCCTCATGTTACAAGCTCAGAAACTTGTTAGAATCCCGATGCACTCCTACATATCGCGGAATGACTCCTCTCGAGTACCGACCGCTATATTCCTCGGCCCCCGAAAAACTGCATTGCTTTGAGAAAATATGCATGATGTGCGAAGTGGGATCCGATTTGAGCAGTCCCATGGTCTCTATAAGGCAGGTAGATAGACTAGACTATATCCATAGCGTTGTATTATTATGCGCGGGTTACGACATAGGCGGCACTGGCACTACTGAAAGAGCCATTCAACGGTAATATTCCAAGAAATTTCTGAGGTCCTAACGCACGAGGAGCTGAATGTCATCATCCATCAAAGCCATCAACCACCATCATCATCATCCATCATAACCCGAAACACGACTTCGAAGAAGGCCTTCGACCGAGTTCGCGCAACCCAAGCCAAGCGTCTCCACGCCCTCTAGACTAGTCCCAAAACAGAATATTATGCGCTCAAACTCGTAAAATTGTTCGGCTGCGGCGAGCGTTAATTTAGGAGGGTCGTCCGTCTATTGGTTAACCTTTTGCAAGTGGTCAAACGGACTAATACCCCACTAATACCTCAACAAGTAGTGGCGTCGTCGACAGACCATGGTTTTTGTGGGTCGTGGGTTCGAGTCCCACATCCACAATTCAATAATAATTTTTCTCAGACTTTCCCCATGTCGAACTTGAAAAATGCTCTCCCCGGTATCCCCAGGAAATGAAGCCGCTAGGATATTGACAGGTTGGTCGGTATACATGTATATCCGGCCGACCTGCTATCATCCCGCCGTTTCAGGGGGGGGGGGTGTTAGATGGCTTAGTTTGGGCAAGCAACTGGTTAACCTTTTGCAAGTGGTGGTCAAACGGACTATTAATAACACCTCACCAACACCTTAATTAACAAAACTTTTTTCGAGCAAACTGGAAATTCAGCCCGATGGCCAAAACCATCACCTATTTGTAAAAAAACAATATTCAGATTTGCAAAAAAACGAGATGACGCTCCCTTCCGACGCTTTGGGATCAATTACTGAGGACTTAGTTCCGCCATCATTCAGACAACACGTACTCGTACGTGAAAAAGAGAGAGAAAAAAAAGAAGTGCTAAAGACCTACTCTATACCTATAATAGTATCTTTAGTCTAATACCTCAGCCATTTTATGCTCGTTGTTAAGCTGAAAGTGCCTTCTTTCTTTGTGATGGCCAAAACGCATTAATTACCTCGATCGCGAGGTAGGTGGTGTATAAAAAAGAAAGTCAGATTCGCTAAACGAGACTGACAGCAGTAGTGAGTGGTAGTTCGGACTATTTCGGGTTATTATCAAGGAGTTTCCTGTCATTCTGACATTTTTTTTTAATCAAAAGTCATTCAGAGACCAAGGCTAGAGGGCATGCCCACTAGATTATGGTGCCCTTGTTTCTCTTGTTCCTTTGCACTTATTAATAGTACTACTGCCTTCAACGAGGGGAGCAATGGGGAAGCGCGAAAGCGACACAGCAGTAATGACTTGAGCTTGGCATCGTTCTTTCTTTTTTTGCTCTTCTATTCTTTTTTCTTGCATTTGCTCCCTTTTTTCCCTCCCCCATCGGCCCTATGCCGGTATCTCCTTCCTCTTCTTCGAGTTGATTTGTCCGCATGAGACAGCAGCAAGCAGCAGCAGCAGTTATCTTCGTGTTGTTTTTGTCTGCGTGAAACAGCAGCGGCAGTTAGTTATCTTCTTCGTGTTGTACTGTCCGTGCAACAGGCATCCCGTTCCCCTTCAGCACGTATGTTGTTGTTCCGCTCGCAGCCTTTCCTTTCCTTTCCGATCTTCTTGCATCATATTCTTCAGAACACCTGTCGTTTGTTTTGCTTCTTTTTTTTCTTCTCTCCTCTCTTCTCTTCTCTTTTTTTTCGGTCATCTTTTTTTCATGGTCTGGCTTGTTTTGTTGTGTTCTTGTACCCGGTACGCCAGCACTTCTCACTTGCTTTACCTTGATGAATTGCGACTGCTTGGTTTACTCTGTTTCACAGTCTGCGACACCACAACACACAGCATTTGTATCTCGGATGAAGAATCAGCACGGACTCTAGGTGTACTGATGGCATTGGGTAGAAATAACTGTTTAATAATGTGAACACAACACACACACTACCGGTTTTGAGCCAATCGCACGTCGAGTGACCCTGTACCTCAAGGACAAAAACGCAAATGGAATGATTCGCTTGGCATGTTTTGCAGCGTCGTTGCCAACCAACGACAATCCCAATATACTCATCCCAATATACTCATTAACAATGCTTGACAGCGTCGGTATCAGCCAATATATATAGAGGGAGGGGGGTGCACGTCATTTGAGCATGGCCGTGGTCGTATGGCCATAGACCCTCCTCACATCCCTACTACGCCGGGACGGAGCATGTATGTCGGGTTTTCACCAACCAGGCAGACATGGCTGGGGGGCGGGGGTGCACTCATTTTATGCATAACCGTATTCTTAGGACCATTTACGTACTACTGCAGTAGGGGGGGGGGTGTACTTAGTTCGTGTACTCAGTTTGTGCATGGCCGTAGTCGTATGACCATAGACCCTCGCGTCCCTACTACGCCGGGACGGAGCACATAGGGTTTTCACCAACCAGGCAGGCATTGCTTGCACCAAGCGCGGAGCGTACATTAGGGGGGGGACAGTTAGTGTATGTATCAATTTCCCCACACACGAGAAAAAATACTATATAAATACCACCAAAACCTCGACTTTGAAAGCGTTGAACATGCCCACACAAAAGTCCAGCATTAGTCAGATCTCCTGTAGTGCCAGAGGGCCCAGTCTAGTGAGCGTTGAAATCGCTCGTCACGAGACCTCGTGCTACAGACTACAGCACCGCGCATCATCGCGGAACAGTGCGGGGTTCTACCTTCTTAGTACGGGCCTCGTCCTACCAAGTACAGTACCGCATCATCGCGGAACAGTGCGGGGTCCCACTTTAGTGCGGGTGTACTGCACTCTCAGACGCGGCAAGGGGAACCGCACGACTAAGGAGTCCACCAACTGTGAGTATGTACAGTATATGAGTCATCCCACGTGAGGGGTTGCAGTTGTCGGATTAACTAATAATGTACTTGTGTCCGCGATTGAGCTCCTCAAGTGGGGATCTACCGGTTAGCCATTGATCAAGTAATTTCACGAGTTCCTTGTTTTTTTAGGACTACTGCTATGGTATATCTAGAAGAGCTTGGTCGGGTTGAGTGCGACCGAACGCCTTCGAAGTCATGTAGTAGCAGATGCGATATTGAGTTCCTCAAGTGAGGACTGATGCTGCACCCCCCCCTCCACCCCGTGGGATGGCTCGTGTAGTACTGTAGACTAGTTGTTTTTTTCTACGTGGGTACTCCCCCCCCACCCCCGTGGGATGGCTCGTGTAATACTGTAGACTTGTTTTTTTTCACGTGGGCACCCCCCCCCCACCCCCGTGGGATGGCTCGTGTAGACTAGTTGTGTTTTTCACGTGGGCACCCCCCCCCAACCCCGTGGGATGGCTCGCGTAGTACTGTAGACTATTTTTTTTTTACGTGGGCACCCCCCCCCACCCCCGTGGGATGGCTCGTGTAGTACTACTGTAGACTAGTTTTTTTTTTTTACGTGGGCACCCCCCCCCAACCCCGTGGGATGGCTCGTGCAGTACTGTAGACCAATTGTTTTGTTTTACGTGGGCACCCCCCCCCCAACCCCGTGGGATGGCTCGTGTAGTACCTGTAGACCAGTTTTTTTTTTTACGTGGGCTACGACAGCGGTAGCGGTTTGCGTGTGAATTTTTTTCTGAAGCCATGGCGGCGGGGCTCCTTAACCCAAATTCGTCGGAAAATACGCCCCCCTTATTTTTGCATGATCATTCTCCTGCGTCGTGTGCCGAGGCCATGTTTTTTTTCGTCCGCCAAAATCGTCGGAAATAGGCCATTTTTTTTGCATGATGATTTTCTCGTCGTGTACCGAGGGGCCGTGGTTTTTTTCATTCCGAATAGCAGTTTAGGTTTTCTCTAAATCAGTGTTTGGGAGGGACTATGTCTTGAGCTCCCAAACTGAGGAACCTCAGAAAAAAAAGTGGTGCACCTCTAGCGCAGCACGCGTCGCAAACGCTACCGTACGGAAAAACACCTTATGATTGTGCCGATGCTCCTCTCCTGGTGAGGTCGGCGGGAATAGTTCGCCCAAACGCGTGACTTTTGACTTGAAGTCTGGTCCTGTCAACCCGATCAACATTTAGCATGGCCAAGATATGAGAGCCTCAGAGTGTTGGCTGCTTCTTTGCCACTCAATTTTCTTAGCTGGCCGTGAAGTCCAGCCTTGGTCACAGCCATCCCCTCCGCCTTTGACCATGGGCCTACTCTTGGAACAAGGTCGAGTTCTTGTGACCTGTTTATTTTTATTTTTGGTATACGCATCACTTTTGCTCTCCAGTTAAACACGCTAAAGAGGCTTTATTTAACCCTCAGCGACCAGACTAAGCCGTGGTCACCGGTGTTTTCCCTCCCTGCCCCCCCCCCCCGGTGTATACGCCTTTAGCTTTATCGTGGTGGCTTGGCAAGGACTTTGCCCGCGCTTCGGAGCACAATAACACACCCGGTGGAACGTAAAGGCTGTGCGTTTCCTAGTCTCTCATGGCCACTCGTGGTAGTTTTTAGTTAGATATTAGCTGGGTGTGAACGAGAAAAGGCCAGCCTGACTGACTTAAGACACGCACACGCTACGGTAGGTACACTTGTATCGTTTTTTTCTTCTTCTCTGAAGCTCCTCGCCTGCTCATTCACGGACCTGTGTAACACTCAACCTGAAACTGTTTTTTCAGCAGAAAACTCCAAGTGCAATCCGATTAAATAACCCGTGACCCCCAGGTACACGAAACAACACGTTTTCGGTGAACGAGAATGACATTCCGATGATTGAATTACAGTAGGAAATTAACGCCTTCACGTCTTTGGAACCCCTTTTTTTTACAAAATTACTTGCAGTTAACATAGGGAGGGATTTGGGGGGCTCTAAAGGCTCGCCATCCAGAAAATATTTTTCTTCCTAAAAATTTGGTGCTTATTTCGAATTCGAAGCATGTGTCCTAGCAAACATACATGCATGCGCCATGATATCCTGCATTTTACAGGGACCTCCTTAACCCAGAATCGCGGGGGGATTTTTCTTCTTTTTGAGTGTGTTGTGTTCTTGGATCATTTTTTGTTGCCTACCTAGGCCATGGTAGGGTTCGTCGGGGTAGCACCTTCGTTTGGTCCTTCGCTACGATATAGAGGTGCACCCCGCTTTTGTTCTGAGGCTTCCTTAAACCTCAAATTGGGAGCTTAAGGCCTCTCCCAAGAATTGATTCAGAGACAAAACCAAAAACTGCTCTGTACCGGATGAATAATCCCATGACCTAGGTACACAACAAGAATCATGCACAAAATAATGGCGTATTTCCGACGATTAGGTTCAGGAGACCTGAGATTCAGAAACCGTTATAGCCAAAAAACGGAATACCTCAGTCGTAGGAATGGTATACCTTTACAGCCAAAAAACGGTATACCTCTATAGTAGGAATTGTATAGTAGCCAAAAAACGGTATACCTCTATGGCAGGAATGGTATACCTCTATCGTAGGAATGGCATACCTCTATAGCCAAAAAACGGTATACTTCTATCGTAGTAATGGTAAACCTCTACAGCCAAAAAACGGTATACATCTGTCGTAGGACGGGTCGTGTTATGATAGAGGTGAACCAAGTGCTTTTCTTTTGAGGCATACTTCAATCTGGGAGCCTGAGACCTCTCCCCGATGTCCACTGCTTTGGAGAAAATCAAAACTGCCATAATAACAAATCATAGGCGTGAAATCGTACATTTATTTGAGACAAAAATAATTTGGAAAAGGAAGCACAGGCAGATGTGTTAAAATTGCGGTAAACAACCTTACCAACCCATTACGTAGGGTATTTCGTACATACCGTCTGCATGATCGCCTCCCAACCTATGCCAAGCGAAGTATGACTAACGAGGTAACGTAATTGAGCGCGTGTATACCAAGTATGACTAACGAGGTAACGTAATTAGCACATGTATACCAAGCGTTCCTTCAAAACTGACGATTCGCATCCCTCCCTCAAATGCTCAATGGCGGAGACAGTACATGGCCACATACATCACCTGGCATGCTGTATTTGTCAATACTTATCTCTTTCGTATAATTAGCGATGTCAGAAAATAATGGTAACTATATGATGATGGTGACAAACAGTGCATGACCACATCACCTCGCCTGTTGTATTTGACAATACGTATCTCTTTCTTATAATTAGCGATGTCAGAAAATAATAATAACTACAAATATTCTATAAAATATTCTAGCTTTCGATCCATGTATCATACAACAACAAATTATGAAGATTTAACACGTTATTTACTACACTTAAACACTGGGTTGCATGCTGCATCTAACATCAAACCTTCTAGAATAGTAAACATTACAAGCCAGATGATATAAAGGGATGTCTTATTGCTTCAATCGTCAGGTTTGTCCCTTTTGACGATTTGTAGTTTCCGCGCACATATTGAAAGCCCCGCCCCCCGCCCCCGCCCCCCTCCCCTCCCCCTCCCCTGACCCCTCTTGTTCATAAAAAAACCCAACCCTCCCCCCCCCCCCCTCCCCCCGTCCCCCCCCCGTCCCCCGATTCCCCCCCCCTTCCGCCTAGTTTGTCCAAACGCCCCACTCACAATCGAAATCGGCCTGAGTAATAAACACCTATACGCAGTTGATATCACGTCATTATCTTTCTGACCATCCATGACGTAGTTTTCAAATCTTTCCCTCCCCCCCCCCCCCCCCCCCCCCCCCCCTCCAACGCCCCCTCTTTTCCAACCACCCGCACGATCGCCTAGACCTAGCACCACGCGTATAACAAGCCGCTACATATTTTTTATCTCACAGCCGAAGTGTATTTGAATATTATTTTAAATCGGCCTGAGTAATAAACACCTATACGCAGTTGATATCACGTCATTATCTTTCTGACCATCCATGACGTAGTTTTCAAATCTTTCCCTCCCCCCCCCCCCCCCCCCTCCAACGCCCCCTCTTTTCCAACCACCCGCACGATCGCCTAGACCTAGCACCACGCGTATAACAAGCCGCTACATATTTTTTATCTCACAGCCGAAGTGTATTTGAATATTATTTGCGACCTAAACCTCCTAAAGAATTTCCCCTCCCCCCCCCCCTCTCGCTCTCCCTTACTCAAACGCCCCACGAAATATCGAAATCCGCCAGATTAGTAAACACTTCACGCACAGGATATCACCTCATTATCTTTCGAGAGCCATTCATGCCGCTGTCCCCCCCCCCCCCCCCTCCCCCCCCGCCTCGAACGCCCCCTTCTTCACCATCACCCGCACCATCGCCTAGACCTAGCACCACACGTATAACAAACCCCTCACCTGAAGCCCCTCCCTCCCCCCCCACCCAACCCATCCCAACTCGAACACTCCACCCTCTCTTTATTCACTGATTGTACGACTTACCCCAGGATATACATGATAAACTGATGCATTATTTCAAAAACCGTCACATTTATTCCCTCAAAATAATGTATAGTTTCCACGCACATATTGAGTTGCCCCCCCCCCCCCCCCCCCCCCCCCCTCCAAACCCGCTCGCTTTTGATCAAAACCAGGCCCCCACGTCCTTCAAAACTCCGCCCCACCCCCTCACCGGTTATTCGACTTACAAGATTCACTTGATAAAAGTATACATTTCCCTCCACAGCTGTCAGATTTTGTCCCCCTCAGAAACGGGTTTTATAGTTTCCGCGCACAGACTGCCTAACATCACCCTGTTGACCCTGACAGCTACACTGTAGTTGTAAGGGGAGTCGCCGACCTATATCCTTAATGAGGACACACAACTCGTAATGCGCGCGATCGGAGTATCACACACAGCTTGCAAAGATGAGTTTCGACGAGCTCTTCGATCTCACAGCTGGAGTGTATTTTCATATTTTATAATATACCCCGGACGAAAAATCCCATGGGGCCCCTAGGGACACGACGAGAATCATGAAAAAAAAATGGTCTATCTCCGACGATTTTGGGTTAAGGAGCGCGGTCATTCAGAAAAAAATTTAGACGCATGCCACCATAGAGGCGTTCCAAACTTTTTTTTCTCTAAAAGGTCCTAATTTCGGAGCTTAAGAAATGTCTCAACACCCTTAAAAACTGATTTGGAGAAAATAAAAACTGTTAGGTGTACCGGATAAAAAAATCCCATGGCCTAGTTACACAACGAAAATCTTGCAAAACAAAACGGCCTATTATTTATTTATTTTCCGACGATTTCGGGTTAAGGAGGCTTTTCATTCAGAAAAAAATAACCAAAAAAGGGTGTACCTTTATCGTAGCATGCATCTTTAGACGAAAAGTGATACATTTTTGGCAGCATGCATCTTGGGGGAGAGCTGTATAGAGCCGCTCAATGTAGGGGAGGAGCCTCAAAAGGTACACCTCTGCCCCGTAGCATGCGTGGTACTCTGCTACACGCAATAACAAACTTAGTGTGTTCAGATAATTGTCGGTGTGCGTTCATTGGTTATGCGCGATAGATTCTACGTAGTACAGTTGTCACATTAAATGTTATTAGGTTGAAATTGACTTTCACAATTTGAATGGTACGTTGCTCGGTAGTGGGGTTGTGTTGTGTTTTCCCCCCCTGTTGGCCACTTTTGGCCACATTTTTTTTCAGTGGCTCGGTGTCACTCGCGCGAGTGATCCCCAAGTTCCTTGCGGTCACAGGCCTTCTTCGTGCTGTTTAACATTCTCGAAACATCAACACGAAAAGGGGGTGGTTAGCTACGCTGCAACAACCAAAAACGCCGAACGAATGTGCGTTTTTGTCAAAGAGGTACAGAGTCACTCGCGCTATTAATAGTGTGGTGTATGATGGTATGATGGTATGATGGTATAATGGTATGATGGTATAGTATGGTATGATGGTATGATGGTATAGTATGGTATGATGGTATAATGGTATGATGGTATAATGGTATGATGGTATAATGGTATGATGGTATAGTATGGTATGATGGTATGGTACCTCAAACCCGGTAATGAAAACTGGGGGTATGATACTACAATAATACCGTACTTGTATAGCCTTTTGATCTTTCATGACTCTTGTACTAAAAACGGGCGATCGAGCGGCCGATGTGTAGCGCACGTGTACGCAGCTTGCAAAATATGAGCTTTATATAAAATCGACCCTAAATTCGTCGAACTCTCAAAACAGCTGACTGACGTCGTTAGAACAATCTTCTAAACTAACCATGTAACGCCGTGTGGAGCGAAAACAAGTACTTAGTGTCAGACCAAATCAAGTACTTAGTGTTTGTGGGAATCGCTTTTGTCGTCCTTTTTTTTTTTTTTTTTTTTTTTTTTTTGCACTGGCTCGGGGTCACTCTGCACGAGAGAGTGACGAGAGAGTGACGAGAGAGTGACGAGAGAGTGACGAGAGAGTGACGAGAGAGTGACGAGAAAGTGACGAGAGAGTGACTCCTCCCCCTGTTCCTTTGCGGCGTTAAGAAGCTATTTTGCGGTGTTGAGAAGCTTTTTTGTGAACAAGTACTGTTCTGATTTTTTTTGCAAACATTCATGGCAGTCGTGCAACGGAATGGTTAGCTACGCGGCTGCGCCAAGCAAATCTCGCCGAAAGCATTTTCGTCATTCTCAACGAGGTACAGAGTCACTGGGGGGTGCGAGTGGGTCAAACGTACACTAGTAGTACCTGGTAGTGAAAAAAAAGGGGGGTGGGTAGTCCGGCTATGATGGACGCATGCTACGACAGAGGTACACCATTTTTTGGCTATTTTTTTCGGGAGGGGGGGGGGGGAATGACGGGGCTCCTTAACCCAAAATCGTCGGGGGAAAAAAAATAATACTAGGTAGTCCATTTTGTTTTGCAAGATTCTCGTTGTGTACGCTAGGCCATGGGACTTTTTATCCGCGATAAAGCAGGTTTAGTTTTCTCCATAATCATTTTTCTACGAACGCTACACGACAGAGGTAGTGGCACTTTTCGTGTGAAAAGTTTTGTGAATTACGGGGCTCCTTAACCCAAAATCGTCGGGAAAAAAATAAAATAATAGGCTGTTTCGTTTTGCACGATTGTCGTCGTGTACCTAGGCCATGGGACTGTTCATCCGGTGTATAGCAGTTTTGTTTCTCTCCAAATAACATTTTTAGGGAGAGGTCTCTTCAGTTCCAGAATCGAGGAACCTCACAAAAAACGCGGTGCACCTCGCTATCGTAGCACGCGTCTTTCGGGTTAAGACATGTCTTAACCTCCCAAATTGGCGAACTTTGAACAGAAAAAAAAAAGTGGTGCGTGTCTCTATCGATAATCGTAGCACGCGTTGATGGCCTTGGTCAACAGTGATATGGGCAAACACGCCGAGCTCCACAAACCACCGTGAGCAACAAACTACAAAATCTACACAAAAAATACGTACGTACTGGGGGTACGTCGTAGTCGGCGATTTATTGGTAGTGTTAGTCAGCCAATTGACGGCCCTAATGATATGGCACGGCGAGTGGGGTCAACATACTCGGATGATCTTGGAGGGGTTCATGGCTGACATTGTAAGCATATAGGCCGTTACTCCAATCTCATCAGCCAATCGACACTAAGGGGCCCGGAAACGCTCCAACAAAATATCAATACATAATGTTTCTCCCCGTTGCTGTTGAGCTGAGCCCGCCACTAACCCATGAGCCGGGTGTACAGCGATGCTGGACTCGGACTCCTGTTGAATTAAGGGATATAGCTGTGGGTGTAACCGTTGTTTTTGCGCGCCCCTTAGGCATGATATCTTCGTACGAAGGATATCCCCCCAGAAACCGTCGGGGAAAAAACAACAAAAAAACTAACGATTTCGGCATCGACCACACCAAGCTGCGGCCCCGGGGCGGGGTTGGGTGGGAGATAGATGTGTCCGAGGTGATAAACGCCGCACCTACTAAATGCAATATTTTTGATCGCGTTTGGTCCCCAAAAGTGTTCATACGATACTTCGAGGTACGAACTACTATCCAGGAAAAAAAACAGGGTTTTTCGGGGGGCCCAGATTAATAACTTCTCGGTAAACCAGTCAATATCGGGTCAGGGCGACCCAACCCGACCCGACCCGTGAAATTTTGACGCGCGCTACGATAGAGGTGAGGCTCTACTTCTTTTTTTTTTCCCGAAGTTGTCCAATGGAGGAGCCTTTAGAACTGGAAACTCTTTTGTTTTCTTTTTCACAAATTTACTTGGATTTAGTATGGGGAGGGATTTTGCGGCTCTGAAAGGAGTGTTAAGACCTCTCCCCAAGAGCTGATTTGGAGAAGACTAAAACTGCTATGATACCGGATGAAAAAGTCCCATGGCCTACTCGTAGGTGAACAACGAGATTCACCATGCAAAAAATGGCCTATTATTTATTTTTTTTCCGACGATTTTGGGTCAAGGAGCCCCCGTCAATTCAGAAAAAAAAACAGCAAAAAAAAAGTTATACCTCTATTGTAGCACGTGACATTTCGAACATCTCCTGACCTGGCCCGATTCTACCCGCGACGTCTTTTTAAAACTCTCGACACGACCCGCGGGCCAGGTCATGCATGACCCGTGGAAAGCGCTGGAAACATAATTTATTTTATCGGCAGGGATGCCGTGTTATTGCCGAATGTATAACTATGGTACATACAACACGTGTGATAGCAGTCATCAGTTAAAAAAATATGTAGCTCCGTCGCGTGATGCCCTTCCCGCACACCGCCCCCCACCCCCTGCACCAACCTAATATACCAGGCATATCCTTCACGCAGTCATAAACAGACCCCGTCCTATGGCGTAAGCGCGACCGAAGTATCACACGCGGCCTGCAAAAATGAGATCCGGCTAAATCGTCGATCTCAGCTCGCAAAGACGAGTTTCGACAAAAAATTATCGGTTCCATCACGGCTTAGGTGTCTTTAAAAAGTTATCACACGCAGCTTGCTTGCAAAAAGGAGCTTCAAAAAAAATCTCGATCTCACGGCCTGCAATATTTTGACGAGCCTACGACGAAAGCAGAAAGGGAAACAACCACCGAATCGGCCATCCGATCAACTGACAATCAACCAAAACCAAAACTAGCCACCCAACCGATCAATCAATTAGCCTATCGACCAACTAATCAATCAATCACTAAATCAGTCGATCAGCTTTTCAAGTCGTGATATCTCAGCTAGCAAAATATTATAATTCTCACCCTAACAGCCAAGGCCTCCCTTCGTTTTAATTTTATCATTACATAAAAAGAAACTAGGCTATTTCAGCGTCTTGGACATCTGGCTCCCTCACCCCCGTGCCCGCTTCCCCGGCCTCCGGCGCTGGGAACGCCTTCGACAGGTCTGCTTTGGCCCCCCCTTGAGCCTTGAAAGCTGAGTCTAATTCCTGCTCCAAGTCGTCCTTCCCTAGCGCGTCTTCCATAGCTTCTCCCAGATTGATTTCTCGCAGGAGCATTGCTTCCACCTTTGGCTTGACCTGTCGACGTAGGAATAAATAGTAAATGGTTAGTAGAAGACATTAGTGCCGGTTTCCTCTATGGTTCCGGTATGTGCTGGCCGGAAAAAAGGCATTACAGTGGCAACTCGCACTACTCCGCTTACTGCCGCTGCTGGCGTTCGAGTCATCTGTCTGTGCTAAACGATTAGACAGGCACCATAGCGGGCAACCGGCACCAAGCAACCGACACTCTAGAGGGACCACCACGGTACTAGTATATTCTAATAGCAGTACATACGTGATGGGTATACATATCACGGGGTAAACGGTCCAAGTCGTCTCACAGTCGTCTCACAGCAGCGCGTCTTCCATAGGCTCTGCCAGATGGATTTCTCGCCGGAGCATTGCTTCTACCTTCGGCTGTCGTACATTTACGTTCTTGATCATGGCGGTCTTCATTTTTTTTTCCTTCTCTTTCTTTGTCATTTTTTGCTGTCTTTTTTACCCACTCCAAACATCGCCGGATGGCAGACCCTAACAACATCGAAGGTCTTATCCGTCCGCTGGTCCCCGGGCTCAATATTTCGACCACAGTTCTTGAAAAAAATAAATCACGACGGTTTCGAAATGACAGCCATTTTCCACCAATCAATGGCCACGATCCCTGCAACATTAACGGAGGCAGCACATACATCGAACCTAGGTGGTTCCATGAGAATCGCAGGCTGGTCTGTCGGGCTCATCAGCACGGCGTGTGCTATAGCGGCAACACGGCGGCCCCACAAGTTACGAGGGTTACCGACGTTCTCAGTCATGACGTCTGTGAAAAAATATGGGCTCTTGTCTTCCTGTGTGTCAAGAGCTCCATGGCGGCTATCTTTGGATCCGGCCAACACCGACGAAGATCCGGGAGACGCTCCATGCTGACATTTTCCCAGTCTGAGCTTCACAGGACGTTCGAGAGACCAACGACTGGAGCATAGCCACGGCCGTGCTGTAAGAAGCCTACGGACATGCCGCCCCGAAAATAAAACAACAACAAAAAATGGCTTCGGACGAAAAAAAAACAGGTTCTACGCTTGTAGGCAAACTACCAGCAGGGCTAGGCTGGAAAAACAACCCGGTGTACGCCAAGCAGCACACAAACGCCACCACAACCCCCTGCTACCTTCGAGGTCCACCAGTACTATTGCCCTGGTGTATAGCCGGGTCTCGGCGATGGAACTGGCGCGCGGTGCGCCGTACCGCCTCAGAAATTTCGGCGATATTGGCTTAATGTGGCGTCTCACAAAGTCTAGCTGAAGGCAGCAACGGCGAGACGCTCACCACACTAACCATTTTTAGGCGCTGCTGTTTGTTCTGGGCAATAAACGTAAAAAAAAATGTCCCCGATACAAAAGATAGCCGAGGTTGAGACGAATCTACCAAACCCATTCACGGTCGTTCGAATCGATGGGACGATATCAGTATGGTTCAAAATCCGCACACCTATCAATATCCAAAAATCTTACTTTTGCACTTGTTCGTTGTTTTGCTCGTCCCATCTGTTATCACTTTTTCTCTCTTCTTTTCCCTCGCTAGATTTAACTCAGATGCAGTAGGGGCACTAATAATAGGCAGGCTCTTCTCTCCCCTGCCCACTACGGTACGTGCCTTCATGCCTATCGCGACAAGACGTCAGCCCTTTCTTCCCTCGATAGCAGCCTTCGACGGTAACCACTGCACCACCGGGACGACAGGTCACACTGCTGTTTGCATCACATCATATCATGCATAAAACAATACCTGGGACACAGAATATGATTACAGCACACTCCGTTGTACCTACATCGCGTTGAAACTCGACACATACAGAGCAGTAATCGGGTTGATGCGGGCCTACGGGCTATTGCGGTAAGAAAAACATTCCAGTGGGGGTCCCCCTATAGTGCCCATTGAAAACTGCCTGTTGCCGGTATAGTGCCGGTGAAATCGCTTGGCACGACTGGAACCCCATACCCTACTGTAGTACCGAGTATCGGCACTATACCCAATAGTGCCGGTGGCCGGTATAATGCCCGTGTTGTTGGCTGGCACACACCGGCATCACAGGGAGATCACCGCTGTAGTCTGAACGCCCGTCATGGCCCACAGGCCACAGATGCGCGATGCCTTACACCGCCATTGTTGTTGATCACAACAACCCGATCATGGTTGGCATGGCATTGCTCAACGTACGAGCACAGCAGTGCGTGTACGTGTTTTCACATAGAAACGTTTGGGCTACTCAACGACACACAGCACGTCCAGTGTACGCGCCGATTTTGCATCCTATCAATAGAGAGATAATCACAGACTACGAGACAGAGCAGTGCATCGCACATATGCAAATAGATGCGGCAAGGAGATTGGGGTACTCAACGCCAAGCAGTAGCATCGTCACCGCCACAGCCCACAACAGCAGTCGATACGACACCGATAAACGAAAAATAGAAATCGATAAGATTTCGATTGTCGACACCAGGTGTATGTATACCACTGTACGCTTAAAACGATGACCTTCGTACAGAATATATAAGGAAAAACACGCTGGGATACCAGGTGATGAAGGGCGTAACGCATTCGATACTGTAGATCGACTTATCGAAATCTCCAAGTCGAGGTTGCTCGTGGTCCCTGATTAGTGCGGTGCCTTGCCAGATGTCAACAACCGCATTAAAGTGGGACCCCGCACTATCCCGATATAGTGCACTACTATATGCGGAGAGACAGGGACAAGCGGGGTTCACCGCACTCAACTGCGGGGCCGCACTAAATCGTACCGCACTAAATCGTACCGCACTAACGCGGGACCACAGCTGCACACGAAACCGAGCGTTCAACCGATGTCGAATTGGATACCGCACTGCACACTGTTAGATGGAAAACAAAAACGTTTTCTAAAAAAATAGCAACATATCCTTCGTCTCATTTTCTTTTTTTCAGTTTTACGTTCCGATAATAGCGTACATCTACATGGTGCCTATATAACTCATTCTTGGTCTCGGGTATTGTGCGGTACCCTTGAGTGCGGGGTTCCACTTTAGTGCGGTGAGAATCGCTTGTCACGACCTCATCCTACAGGGTATTATTATAATGTGCTGCTTCGTTCCGGGGTAGTGTCGGGTCCCAATTAGTGCGGGCATCGTCGTCTGGGAAGGCACCGCACTAAAGAGGGGCCACGACGTTACAGAACTCACACTCGGTGTCCTTGTCTGTTTACCAGGTATTTGTATGTGTCATTATTAACCGTCCCGCGGGTCGAGTCAGGGGTTTTCAAAAAATCGTGAGCCGATTCGGGCCGGGTCAGGAGGTGGTCGACAACTCACCGGTAGGGGTAGGGGATTTTCGAGTGTCACGGGTCGGGTCGGGCCGGGTCGGGTCGGGTCGGGTCGGGTCGGGTCGGGTCGGGTCGGGTCGGACCGGGTCGGGTCGGGTCGGGTCGGACCGGGTCGGGTCGGGTCAGATCGGGTCGGGTCCGGTCCGGTCGTCGGTTCACCCTGACTCGACCGGACCCGCGAAAAACAACCCGTCCCGTGAAAAGCCTTGCTTTTAAACCCTCTTAACACTGAAAAAAAAACAGGCACTCGTATTTCCGACCAATAGCTTGTCCTCATGAACGTGTGTGCTGTTCAAAATAAGTCAAAGGGAGAGAGCTGGAGAAAAAAAGTGCGAAGAAATAACCGCAGTGGAGTTCCCACCGAAAGACCGTCCGGTTAATGAACACTTTTCGGGCGACAAGACCATACAAATCGGTCTGTGACGAAAATTCAACTACTTGGAATATTAGTAAGGATTCATTTCGGCAGTATTTAGTAAAAAAATAATAAGACATTAATAAGATTTTAAGAGCACCCAAATCGACTCGTCACGGTGTGATCTCAATAGTAGTCAATGTTAGTACACCACTCTAGACGCGAATGGAAAGAGAAAAACGTAACCGTAACAGTTGACAAAAACTACTGGAAAAACATATATTTCGCTTTTCCTCACCGCTTCTGCTTCAGCGTCTCCTAGAAGATAGTACCCGCTCTTCGTCTGCCGAGCAATCACAAAAACTGGGTCGAGGTGCTTGACGAGGGCGTATTCCTTGTCCTCGTACCTGTGAGAGGAGTATTGCATGGAGTGAAGTGAGACAACGAAGACCCGATAAAAGTTCAATCGAATGGACGAAAGGATCGGTTAGCTGCGGTAGACGATACATGAAAGGATAGGTGTGCCAGACGACACAAAGGAGTGGATGAAGGGATTGCTCCCCCAGAAGAAAACATTCAAAGACAGGGTCGAGGTGCGCTTGACGAGAGCGTATTCCTTGTCCTCGTACCTGCCAACGGAGTATGGCGTGGAGTGGACCCAGGAAACAAAACCCCGATACACGAAACGATGGGTTGGGTTGGGTTTGCCAGACGCAAAGAAACCGACCAAAAAACAGACGCACAGAAAAACCACAAAAAATGACATCGTTAGCAAAACAAATAAGCAAACAAACGAAAACCAAGAAAAATACAAACCAAGAAACGTCACCTTCATCGAAAACACGAGCAAAAAACACAAACCATCAAACGATATCGCTATTGAGCGCGAGTACCAGTAAGAAGCGATGAGTTCCACTCCTTCGGCCGTAATGTCCGTCGGGACTCGCTCCTCCTCCTCCTCCTCCTCCTCCTCGCTGGGGTAGGAACCGTCTCCCTCGTCCAAGACCTTAAAAACAACGCGAGTCGCACGCAGGAGGGGAA
This sequence comes from Undaria pinnatifida, assembly GCA_012845835.1. Lineage (NCBI taxonomy): Eukaryota > Phaeophyceae > Laminariales > Alariaceae > Undaria > Undaria pinnatifida. The sequence goes on from JABAKD010000013.1 coordinate 1,365,773, forward strand.
AGGGCTCGTGCATGTTACGACAGGGAACGAGAAAAAAAAAAGCAAATAGGCTACGACGTGACCGCGGTTTGACGCCTGATTCGCGTTGGACGCTTGATTGACCGATTTGACCCCTTGACTGACCGCCCACGCATTAAAACAAGCATAATAAGACCATAATAGGCATTGGCGCGGCCAAAAAGGCCAGTCTCCTTCGCACGTAAAACCAGTACAGCAGTGATCCCTCCACAGTGCCGGTATATGCACTATAGAGGGATATAACCGCACTATAGCGGCAACCGGCACTACTCCGCAGTCCGACACTACTGGTTGTTCCCATATGTGCGACGCGATTTCACAGGCACTGTAGCGGGCAACCGGCATTAAAGAGGCAACCGTCACTATAGCAGTAACCGGCACTATAGAGGGAGCACAAGCGAATAACAATAAGATCAACGGAGACCTTAACGCGCCCAAAAATACCGGTCTCGTGTAGCACATGTCAATAATGCTATAGGAGACCCCGGTTTGGCGTACAGCCCCGGTGGCGTATCAGGTTATCATCGAGCCTGGTATAGGCCAGATTCGTGAGTTCGAGCCCCGCCGAGTGCATACTCGTATAAATCCGTTGGGACTTTTTCTTGTGCACAACTTGACTTGCGGAAAGCGCGAGAGCGTGAATTAGCAACACTCGATGAAATATCGACGAGCAGTGGGATTGCTGAACCTTATGCGCGATAAAAATTGAAGGCAAGAACCGGGGGGGAGAAGGGACGACACCTGTGACCACGGCTTGTCCAGAAGCTGGAAAGTAGAAGTGTGAGAAAAAAAATAAATAAATAAATAATAATAATAATAATAATAATAATAATAATAATAATAATAATAATAATAATGTGGATAATAATAAGAATAATAATAATAATAATAATAATAATAATAATAATAATAATAATAATAATAATAATAATAATAATAATAATAATAATAATAATAATAATAATAATAATAATAATAATAATAATAATAATCTGACCGGTTTGACGGCTTCACTGACCGTCTCCTACACAAAAACAATATCATAAGACGTTGCGAGACGCACAAGGGTGGAGGAAAGGCTCATGACGGTCACCTTAGGGGAAGAGAAAATAGCGAGTACGTGTGCTACTATTAGAGGAGACCGCAATTCGCTGTTTGACTTTTTGACTGACCGCGCCTAAACTAAAACCAGTACAAAAAAAACGACCAGAGGCCTTGACGCGCCCAAGAAAACAGTTTCCTAGGTAAAACTAGCCCATTAAGACCAACAGAGGCCTTGATGTGTCCAAAAGAAAGCGGTATCGTGCGTACCATATCTGATACCAGGTACAAAGCGCATGTAAGGAGACCGCGGTTTGGCCCATTTATTGCCTGACCGGTTTGACCCCTTGACCGACCGCTCCGCACACTAAAACCATCTAAAAAAGACGTTGCGAGTCGCACACTGGGGGAGGACGGGGCCATGGCGGTCACGACAGGGACAGAGAAGATATTAATAGCAAGCGAGTTTGCAACTAGGAGACCGCAGTGTGACTCCTTGACTGACCGTCCCCGCTCTGAAACCAGTAGAATAAGACCAAACGAGGCGTTGGTACGTCTAAATGAACCACCTCCCGACGTAAAACCTGCACATTAGGACGAAAAGAGGCCTTGACGCGTTCAACAAGACCGGTCTTGTATGTAGCGGCCTCATACCTCGAACTCCACTTCCTCGTCCCCCCATACGCCTCTTCCAACTTTACTGTACTCTTGTTCATCCTCCTCCTCCTCTTCCTCGTCGTCCTCCTCGTCCTCCTCATCTTCTTCCCCTTCATCCAGGAAATCGCCCTGGCTCGATCGAGGTAGCCATGCCGCCAACAAAGGATCAACCGAAAAAATAAGGGGAAACTGTTAAGGCTGTGCGGTGGCTGACTATAAGTCGCCGACTACGTTACTTAGTTGGCTATTAATCGGCATTACAGTACTGTACCACAGTCAATATAATTTGCGCGCGGAACTCTATCAGGGCTGTGAGCTGGCTTACTTTACAAATCGTATACTAGAAGTAAGTCACCGAGTAGTTATTAGCAATTAAATAACTCTATCCATGGAATCGTCCTACTCGTTGTCCACTAACCCCTCGTCGAAAGCGCAAGCCATGACGCTAACAAACGAGAAACCGAGAATCTAAGAAACAGAGACCGTGGAAACACAGAAAAAACAAAGTAATACAACAACAGGCGGTCACGAAGGGGGTTGCCTTTTGTTTAACTCCGTAAACACTCTTCTAAACCAATGCCGAGTAGATTGCTCCCAAAAAAACATGAATTTCTGAAAGTTTGAAGTTGAGGTGACGGCCTGTACTTGGTGGAGGAAGGCTGGGGTTGAATGAGGAGGTTCAAAACAGCTGGGTGGTTGGGTCAAGGGCAGAGGGCCAACACATAAACGGATCATTCTAGATTCATGAAAGCCTAACAAAAGGTCGACATTTACGGTGTGCATGCCGGCGTGTTGCAAGCGAGCAAAGAAGAAGCGGCCCAGCTAACTACCCACGCTTTGATTATTGGTGAGCGGGACACATGTACATATTAGTCAATCACCTGAAGCGTGAGCGTGATGGGCGTGACGAACAGATGTATGTCTTCTGTTTCCAGCTCCCTCTGAGTACCACATCAGGTCCGAAAGGAAACAAAAAAAAGGGGGGGGGTATTAGAGCTTAACTTTCACAGTAGGAACCCGAAATAATACAATAAACACACAACTTATCGTATGGTACCTCCTCTGGGAGCACCCGGGTATACCGATCTTACCCAACACGCGCTCTAAAAAAGGCCAAAACGGCTTTCGTCTGCCTTTTAGACTGATATACACGTACGCGTTGCATGGGCTGTTGGTGTGGGACTGCGACTTGCGAGTCTCGGGCTGCTTGCTGTCGAGCACGAAACAAAATGCCGCCCTTAGGCGAGAACATCCATAAAAGAAACACCCGACAAGAACACGCCTCGACCGATGGCCAAACCCACCTGCAAGGTGAGGACGAGCTCTTCTATTAGCTCCGAGGCGAGCGCTATTGTTGAACTGTGAAAAACCCAACTTGCCAAAATACTGCTAGCTTAATGGATAGAAGCCTAAGTCCCGTCCTTAGGCGGGGACAATACATACCCGCCCCTCGACAACATAACGTCTCCAATGATGGCGAAACCCACCTGCAAGCCGGGGACGAGCTCCTCCATCAGCTCCGAGCCGAGCGGCACCGCTTCCACCTTACCCTCTTCCGTTGGGATACAAATGGACACCGCCCAGTCGCACGGGTGTCCGATCATATACCGACGGCCGCCGACAACCGCAAATCTATCGGCATAGCACTCAATCACGCGCGGAGTGCTGTCGAAACACGATCGGGTTTGGGAAAAATCGGCCATGGGAGGGTGGGGCAGGGGTGGCGGTGGGCGGGGGTAAGCTTGATTACCAGTACGATGCACGTCTGAGTGCCGGCTGAGTTCGTAGTGCGTGCTCTGGGCGTCCAAAGTCGCGCGAGCTGGCTCTTTTTCAAGGGATTGTGTTCCGTCTCGCCGAGCCGCGCAGATCCATCCATACCCACCATTTTGTTCGCCTATCTGCTGCTGTGAATAACACTGCTCTTCAAGCTCCGTATTTTGGCCGCCACCGTACAGCATTAGCCGCACGTCAAGGCCTTCGCTTTGTGACAGGCATGAACGGTGTTCTGCGTGTGTGCGTGTGTACCAACCTAAGTTCACAATCTGGACGTTTCAATCCACACAAGCAGTGTGCTTACTCCGAATTTCTAAAGCACCCTCGCAGCCTGAGCAGTACACAGTCCAACAGCAGCGGTACAATAGTAGCCGGCGCGCTCAAAGCTGCGGCCTTTGTGAGAGCCAGGGTGCTCTTCTGCGTGTTTGTGCGGTGCTCAGAAGGAGATCCAATCACCACCACATTTCCACACCCAAAGCAAATACCGGGTACCTGGTATCAAACACACGCGAAGAACTTCACAGAGGCTCATACCGTACACCTACATGTACCAGGTACTAAAGGAACGCATGTGTTCGCCATTTTCAATGTGCGACAACCCCAGGACTTCAAGTAAACCGTATCCCGAACGGAAATCGTGTAGCATGTACATACCTGGTAGCAAACATATGATGCAACATTGCAACATCATGTGTCATGTGTTTTGACGTTGACGTTGTTGCTAAGTTGACATCGGCATCAACTTTCCGACGCGTCACGTAGGCAACCAACTTACGTCGCACAGGCCGATCCCGCACCTTCCTGGACGCTCCTCCCTAAACACGAACACCTCGTCCAGCTTCTCCTCCGGCACGTTCTCCAGCCTCGGAGGACCGGGAATCAGAGTACCCTGCTTGGAAGTCCCCTTCCCCCCCTTCTTCTTCCCCCCCCTGCCGCCTCGCCCTCGCCCGCCCCTCCCTCTCCCGCCGGTGCGACCACCGCCCATCCCTTCCCCGGCAGCCATGTTACGCGTGGGTATTCGGCCGCCAAACGAGTAGCGGCAAACCCTCTCTGCACCCAGCCCCTGACATGCTGCAAACCCGCTCGGTGGTCGGAAGGTGGAGAAGAAGGAGTGGCTGGTCGGCGCGAGCGAGGCTAGGGTCAGCGCGAGCCCTGTCGTCCGCAGCTTCATGTCACACAGCAGAGGGTCAGCTCTTACGAGAGTAGCAGTTGCGGCAAGCGGTGGTTTTCCTCCAGTTTTTCTACTGTACGCGCCAGAACCAGCTGGGATACACCGCACTAAGGTAGCTCCGAGTGCAGTAGACCTTGTTGTGCCTTCTGTTCTCTGCGTGCTTCCTCTGATACCCTGTGCTGCCGCCATCGGGTTTGATGTGAGTCATGTCACACCCCGGTTAAGAAAAGCCGCGCGTTGCCGTGGAAACCCCTAATTCCGCCGCATTTCGCTGATCTATCATACTCGACCAACATTTCTTGTCTCCCTACGACCACGCACCGCCCCCGGTGTAAACCCAGCCCTGGACCAGCAGAGCGAGAGACACAAGCGAATGTACCAAGGAATCCCGTTGGCCGTCTCAATATGTCAGCGGCTGCTCTTAGCGATGAGAAACGTGGGTCTACTGGAGGACGAGAGACGCCTCACGAAACGCAACTAATCTCGCCGATCGTACGGAATGCCGGCAGCACAGCGAGCGGTAGCAGTGCGAGGTAAGGTGTAAGGGGCTTGTGGAAGGGTATTGGCTGTAAGATACCAGTACCGGCTAGCTAGGAGGGGCCGATGGCGCCGCCGACACCCTCACGACACTGGATGTGGGCGCGTCGGCTAGCTGAACAAGCCAGATTGAGGTGGACCTTCGGGAAAATCAAGAGAAAAAACATCTTACGAGTATGAACCACAGGTTTTGAAATGGAATACGACCGGAATCGCAGACGTGCAAAACGAAAAAAGTGGGAAATCACATGACTTGCCATCTCGCCATTGCCACTTTACCACTTAAGTGGCGCTCCTCCTTGTCTCTCGTATTGATATTGGAAATAATTCGTCTGATATGCTTTCGTCTGCTCCTGCATAAAGCGGTAGCTGTTCGATGGCTATCCATGATCCATATGACCATCGACGCGAGCCGACGAGGGAAGAAAGGGGCGAGTTTTAAGGCGATAAAAATGAAGGCGCGTATAGTAGTGGCGAGGGGGAAGAAGAGCCTGCTTGGTGACCCTGGATGTAGGGAGGGAGAAAGAGATAGAAACATTGCAAAGATAAGAGGTGGGATGAGCGAAAAACAAATAAAAACTCCATAACCCAGCCCAAAGTGGGACAGACCACTGTAAGTTCCTGCGTGCAGCTCCTTTGCTACTGCGAGAAGGGGCCAACCAATAATTCAAAGTACTTTTCCCCCAACAACGTGTGTGCAGTGCTAAAAGGTTTAGAGAGAGAGCCCCCCGCGCACGTGCGTACGCGTACAACCGAAGCACTTTAAGATATACTATTATTGCGAAGACTGAAAGATGTTATAGCACAGCTCACCAGCAGGTATAATGTGCTCTAGCTACCGCCGTGCGCCTCCTCCGCACAGACGCGATGTTTCGAGCGCACGAGCTCACAGCAGGAAGCCTGTTTTATGGCTTGGTTTCATGCAACAGAACAGTTCCTTTCATGGCCACGTGCCACGCATGAGACATGGCACCATGACACATGGCACATGCAGTACAGGACACCTAGTCATATTAAGCAACAGAAACACCGGCACAAGCCAGGTTTCACATGTGGGGTGCGTTCTACACCATTATTAGTACATAGGCTTCCGATTTTCTTGCTTTCCTGTAAATTTTCAGCAGGCCTTCCTTATTGCCTTGTTTCTTATTCGGTGTCGTGTGCTGTACGCCACATGGCAGATGCCAGATACAGTATCATATCACACCTGTGACGCAAACCCAAGGGCCCGTTGTTTTTTGTCGCCTACCAGGCACGTACTTGCTTAGGCAGAGGGGCAAGATACCTATGAAATCAGTGCCAGAAAGCTTGTGGTACCACAAGAAGAATAGACGCATGCTACTAATAGTACTTATAGCACGGCAGAGGTGCGCCACTTTTTTTCTAATACTTCTCCACCCTTGAGCTCTATACCTTCTTAGCCCACAAACGAAAAATATCATGGCCTAGTAGATGAAAAACAAAAAAAAAGATGCAAAATACGAAAAAAAAAATCCTGAGATATATAGGGTTAAGGAGTCCAGAAATTCTGACTTTCTTTTCGTCAGATAGTGCTAGAACTCGAGTCGTAGCAGACGTCAACAGTCGTACTCGTAGTGGGAACGATGGCAGAGCGGGCGCGGACGTTCACTTGCTGCTGCTGCTGCTGCCGCTGCTGCTGTTCCTTGTTGGTGCTTGGCTAGGTTTTCGATGTGTTCCTGCGAGTAAGCAGTCCACCAGATTGTTCACCGGGTTTGTATATGTTAGAGTACACATTTTCAAAAAAAAAAGAACGACCGCCCAACTGGTCGAGCTCATAGCTGACGTATTCGATTCCTCTTTTTTTACAGTGTGATTTTGGGGAAGGAATCTGGAGCTCCTCCTGTGAGGAGCGTCCCTGGTGTTTAGTACGAGGTACGAGTACGTGGCAGGCGTCTTTGAACCGTTTTTCACGTCGGGCAGATCATCGATCTCCACTTTGATGGTCTGTAGATATTTCAGGGCAGATCATCTGTAGATATACTTCAGGGAAGATCTGTATGGTCTAGCCCATGTTACCGGCTGGGAGCCATGCGATTGCATGCTCCAGCGAACGATTCAAGAGTTGGGTCTGCACTCTCTATACACAGATCCTGCTCAACACACCACAACAGCAGATACTGGATCTATCATCATCTACTGTAGATGACCTAGATCGTGATCTGACCGAGGTGTGAGGATTATGACGCTAAAAAAATCAGCCTGCAGTGCTTCCAAGTGGCTTGTCTCCTCAGGTGCGATTCTAAAGTGGTTGATGCGCCGCCATAGCCGATGACGTGTGCGTGTGCGCGTCTTGCTCGTGGGTGGCAGCTATATTACGCTTTTCCTCCCTGCAACAACATTTTTTTTCGCTGCATAAGGAGCATTAAAGTGCGATATATTAGTACCGTGTCCTCCACCCACATTCTTCCCCCCAATGACGCTCGCTATTCTCGAAAAATAGCCTAAATAAGACCAGATTTTACGTGCTTACAACCCCCAACTATGCCAAAAACAACTGCTAGCTTAACGGATGCCAGCCTAGTGGCGGCCCTAGCCAAACGCATGCCCATACCCGACCGATATGCACACCAACGACAGGGTCTCAGGAAAACTCTCTTCGGCGCCCTCGGAGGCTTCTTCAGCGGGGGTTCCGTCGCTCGGAGGCGGTAGCGAGGCGGGGGGCTCATTCGAGAGCATCTTCTCCGACCACGGCACGGAACGCTCCTGGGTTACTGCCTCGGGAACCACTGCAGCAAATACCAATGGGTAGGCATCGGGGAACTGTCGTGGAGTGATACAGATAATATTATGATTGCTGAACACACATTTTTTTTTTTTCCCCATCGTTTGTCGACACGTGTACTGGTGGATATATATCGCGGGCGCAGTTTACGGCTAGCCTATACAAGTTTGTATGCGTTGTTGATTCCGATTGAAGGCGTAACCTGGCGGAATGCCGCGCGGTTTGCAGGGCGCGCTGATTCGCTGTCTTTCGTTGGTGCACGTCGGAAGCATACTGCATGTATGGCAAGACGGTAGCGATGCACCTGGAATTTTCCGATGCTCCTTCCTCACTTACTGTGCCTCCACCAAACTCCACCAAACTGGTTTTTTGAGAAGAATGAACCAAAACAAATGCTACCCCATGAACAATGCAATGTTCTATTAGTAGGTACACAACGAAATAGCAGCGCAATACAAACATGATACTCCAACAATATTGGGCAATGAGAGGATGAGGCTACCGTACGGCAGCGGGCTTACTTTGAAGGCCCTTTTTTTCAGCGGCTCAGAGGTATTCATCGCGCGAGAGGCCTTTTGTTTTTAGGGCGTTTCGTCTTCGCGATATACATCGCCATCCAAGTAAGGCCAACGACACACGCTACGATGGAGGTGCTCCAGCTTTTTCTATGCAAGGTTTTTGACTTGAAGAGTTCTAGACCCTACCCAAAAAGTGACTTATTAATAGAGTACGTCGAAAGTTCAACCATTGTGATGGACAGGCCCATGGCCTAGGCATGAAAAACATTATCTAGTTGAAAAAAAAACGAAATTTGGACGATTTTCGGTTCAGGAGCTCCGCCATTCAGAAAATATTTCAGCCAAAAAGAGGTATACCTTAATGCTTCTATCGTAGCACGCGTCTAACGCTGATGCTAACGCTAACGCCAACACTAACGCCAACGCCAACGCTAACGCTAACGCCAACGCTAACGCTAACGCTAACGCTAACGCTAACACTAACGCTAACGCTAACGCTAACGCTAACGCTAACGCTAACGCTAACGCTAACGCTAACGCTAACGCTAACGCTAACGCTAGCCCTAACACCAACTCTAACGCCAACGCCAACGCTAACGCTAGCGCTAACGCTAGCGCTAACGCTAACGCTAGCGCTAACGCTAACGCTAGCGCTAGCGCTAACTAACTGTTACTCTTGCTGCTACCGTTACTCTACGCCACCTAAGCCATGTCCAGGCTCATTTTTTTACTGTGAGGTGCATCTAGTCGCTCGCGCGAGCGGCCTCAACTTGAAGGCAGTGAAGATTGGGGTGCCCCCCCCCGACCGCGGCCTTTGCGTTAGTTAGCTCCACACTAATAATCCAATTCAGTGTTAGTCGAGGACGCGTCGTCAGGCATAAAATCGAGCAATTGCAACAAGGCGCGGGCTATGATAGAGGTATACCTTATTTTGGCGATTTTTTTTTGTGAATGACTTAGGTTCCTTAACCCAAAATCGTCGGGAATACGACATTTTTTTTCTTCATGATTCTCGTCGTGTGCCTAGGCCGTGGGATTTTTTTCATCCGGTATGGTAGCAGCTTTATTTTTCCCCAAATCAGTTTTTGGGAGGGACAGGTCTTAACCTCCCAAATTGAGCAAACATCAGACAAAAAAGTGATCCACCTCTGTCGTAGCACGCATCTACATACCCCCGCATCGTATCATGGCCCGCGTTCGCCAGCCCTATTAGTGATGCCGTGAAACTGACACCCGCGTGCTCCCGCCTCCCGTAACCGTCGGTGGAACACGAAACGTCGACACACTCGCCAGGAGTTCATACATGTCGCGGCGTTTCGGAGCCCTGACAAACTGGGTCGAGGACTACAAGACGAGGAAATCGGGCTACGGCCCACCCTACCACGAGGAATACGGAGGAGACTTGCCTGGGGATTGCAACAAGATAATAGCAGACCTCCAGTAAGTGCCGGCACCGCTTCGACACGCGCGACGTTTTCGTCATTTTCCGTGTTTAGTGCTGCCTACTGTATATACAGCACATGACGCCGCTTAAGAAACTGGAATGCTGGCTCATGCTGGATTTTTTTTTTTTCTTATCTGAGGGTTCGTTCAACAAAAAAGTTTAGTATGACGGCCCTCGAGTTTCACTTTTTTTTGTTCCTTGCCTAAATCCCTCCTGCCTTTCTTGTTCCTCCGTTTCTTATTCAGGCGTCCTGTACTGTATGTGCTCCTGTTCTGAGTCATCCTACGGTATTTTTTCTCCATGAGGTATCCTTCCACTCCAGAGTTATCAGAGCCTGTTTTGTGACCACGGACTAGAATATCAACAACAACATCAACAACAACAATAACAACAACAACAACAACGACAACAACAACAACAACAACAACAACAACGGATGTTCTTCACGGTTTGGCTGTAAACAGGGAGATCGACGAGCTGCTTCGCAACGGAGCCAACCCCAACGTCGGACGCCAACAAGATCACGGCCTCACTCCAGTGCACTTCGCGGCCAGGTAGGGCACTGATAGGAACGCGTACTTCGATGGGTGCGCTTACTGCCCCCCCCCCCCCCCCCCCCCCTCCCCCGCCCCGCCCCGCCCCGCCCTGCCCCCACGCCGCTCCCTCCCCCCTCCTTGCGCGTCCTTGCTTCGACCTCGCACCCTGATAGAGACACGCGCTACGGGGTGTGCATGTCTCCGCTGCCTTCCCCTCGCTCCCGTTGTTTTTTAATTGGTCTTCGTGCTTCGATACCATGCGGTGTTTTCCCTTGCTGCGCCTTCGCATTTCGATATGTACAAAGCGCTTTTCCTTGTTTTGCCTCAGAGTCTAGGTACAGTTGTGGTCCCTCGTGGATGGGGTACCCTCTAGCACGAGGATCCCAGTTTCGTGCTGCACCCTCTAGCGCGGGGCCCCATTTTAGTGCGGCAACCTCTAGTGCGAGGACCCCAGTTTAGTGCGGCACCCTCTTTCTCTAGTGCGGGGCCTAACTTTAATGCGTCATTCTTGAGTGCGGGGCCTCAATTTAGTGCGGTACACCCTAGTGCGAGGACCCCAGTTTAGTGCGGCACCCTCTCTCTCTAGTGCGGGGCCGGCCCCAGTCTAGTGCGGTTTGAATATGACGTGTCAATACCTCGTCCTACAGAGTACCTAGTACCACACTTCGTACTGCGGAATGGTTTGGGGCCCCACTTCAGTGCTAGCTTGTGCTGCGCTGCCATCTGGCAAGGCGACGCACTAACCAGGGACCCCGAGTGCACCATGCTTTTCCTTGCTCTGTGTTTCGTGTCTCGATACGGCGCGTGTGTGTGCGTTTTTTTTGCTTCCCTTTTCTTCGGAAGGTTCGGCAACATAGAGCTTCTCAAGATTCTCAAAAGGGCGGGGGGCAACCCGGATATCACCAGCGCCTTGGGCCTCACGCCTCTGTCTTATGCATGCGCCTTCAAACTGTCCATCGGCAAGAGCGGCGGCGGTGCTCTGGAAGACAAGCAGGTGCGGCCTGTTAGCGGCGTTAGCGTTTCAACGCGTGTCTACTTAGGGTTAGGGGTGCGCGCCTGCCACGATGTAGGAACACCCTTTTTCGTAAAATTGGTTTCGACCTGACTGGGGCGGCTTCCGAAGCGAGGGCCTACCCGTTGTCGCTGGTATACCCATTCACGCTGGTATGTTTTACGAGTTATTTTTTACATACGCTTAGGCCATGTGGGATTAGTTCGTGGTGCGATGGCTGACTCGTGATACGATAGAGGTATACCTTATTTTGGCGAAAATGTTTTGTGAATGACGGGACTCCTTGACCCAAAATCGTCGGAAAAAAAAAAATAATAGTCCATTTTGTTTTGCATGATTGTCGTTGTGTACCTAGGACATGGGATTTTTCATCCGCGATAAAGCAGGTTATTTTTCTCGATTTGAATAAGTTATTGGGAGAGGTCTTAAGCTACGAAAGCGAGGGATCTCAGAGAAAAAAGGGGCGCACCTCTTATCGTCGCACTACGTCGGTTGCCCTTTTCACCTTTTTCGCATAGCCATTTCTTGGGTGAGTAGGGTTAGTAGTTCCCCAAACGAGGAGCCCCAGAAAACAAAATGGTGCACCTCTACATTTTTTTTTAGACTCATCGCTTGAGGAGTTCTGCATCTCATCATCTCATCATCTCACGCACAAAAACAAAATTACTTTTATGTTGAACAAGTATGACCCAAAGTCGATGGATTTTGGATTTACTTATGATACTTTCTGTGGCCCCACAACTGAAACGTTTCTGTGCAGGCCCTTAACCGTGTCCGGTTAAATATTTTTTTCATTTTTTTGAAAACGAATCGTCTAGTTTTTTGCTGTTAGTTAAGGCGACTAAAAAATTGAAACATTTTGCGAAGTACACCAGGTGGGAGAATGGCGTAAACAATACCAGTCGGCCAGAAAAAGACGGAATTTCTCTCTCCTCCCCCGCCCAAAATAAAATAAAATGCGTTAACGTCCTTGTCGTTACTTGAAGTCGTTACCAGTTCTTACCGCCCTCTCTACTGTTTTCGCCTTGAAAATTACGCTCTATTAATAATACAAAATATAAACAAAACAAACCTAAAAATCCCTGAAAATTAGGTCAATGTTGACGCAAAAAATATGCAACAGACGAAAATAGAGTTATTTAAGCTTTCGTTGTTCTATGAGTTTCTCCCGGTTTGATCTTTTATGTCAAGCCCGACTATATAGCACCCTCACCGTCACCGTTACACGGACACGACCTATCGGGGTACCCTAAAACACCCATACTTCAACCGACGTCACGCATGGGAGAGACGAAACATGTGGATAATAGACATGACTGGAACAACCGCTACACATGGCCAGAGGGCCAGCTTAAGAATAACAATATCAACAGTAATACTTCGTAATGTTGTTGCAACCAAATGAATGATAAATGATACGGCCTGTTAAAAGGTATGCACGAACAGCATCGTGTAGCACAAATGACATTCACGCGATATTCCGCAGTGGAGTCGGTGTTGGGGGGGTCTTCTCGCCCACGAAATCTTTGGTGTGGTGTGGTGTGGTGTGGTGTGGTGTGGTGTGGTGTGGTGTGGTGTGGTGTGGCGTGGTGTGGTGTGGTGTGGTGTGGTGTGGTGTGGTGCGGTGTGGTGTGGTGCGGTGTGGCGTGGTGTGGTGTGGTGTGGTGTGGTGTGGTGTGGTGTGGTGTGGTGTGGTGTGGTGTGGTGTGGTGTGGTGTGGTGTGGTGTGGTGTGGTGTGGTGTGGTGTGGTGTGGTGTGGTGTGGCGTGGCGTGGTGTGGTGTGGTGTGGTGTGGCGTGGCGTGGCGTGGTGTGGTGTGGCGTGGTGTGGTGTGATGTGTAATGCGGCATCACCCCCCCTCCCCCCCCCCCCGCTCTCCCCTCCGCTCATGGCACTCCTCGTCGTGGTGGGAGACAGAACGCTGCGATAAAGTGGCTCCTTGACCAAGGGGCTAACCCCAACCACGTGGACAAGGCCGGGTACACGCCCCTCGTGTGGGCGTGCCGAAGCGGCATATTTTCCGCGGTGTCGATGCTGGTGGAGGCGGGGGCCGACGTGATGCAGAGGAGGCCTATGTTGCCTGGGGGAGGGTGAGTTTTTGAGGACCCTGCCTAGTGAACACTCTGCGAGTACTTTTTGCAATGCCTATCGGATCCGAAGTATCGGGCAGTGACTTTGTGTAATTGAAGAGCACGGTCAGCCAGACTGTATTGGGTTCCAAAAGGGCAACTCCACCGTAGCGCGGTTGTTCAGCAACAAATAAACACCCCCCCCCACTGGAATGGGCTTGTACCTAGAGGTATGGCCTTCGCTTTCCCTACCGCGTTAAGCGCTGTTTGGTTCAGCAGTAAATACAGGTACGAAAAAAAACTCTGGAAAGGTTTGTACCTGGTTTCTAGGTATGGTCTTCGTTTCCCTGTCGTTTACACAGCGCGGTTCGGCAATAAATGCCGGAACGCCGCCTTTGAAACGTTCTGTATCGAAGGAATATCCCCACGTTTGCCTCCTCTCAGCTGTAATCATGTATCTCTGCTTGTTATCCTCGTTGTATGTTATCCTCTATATCTCTCTGTCTGCTGTCCTCTCTGCCTGCTACCCTCTCCTGTTTGCTATCTTCGACGTCTGTTCAAGTATCTGTTTTCGTCTCTGTCTGCTATCCTCCCTGTCTGCTATCCTCGGCGTCTGTTGCATTCTTTGTCGCCCTCTCTGTTAATAATCCCCCCTGCCTGTTATCCTCTGTGTCTGCTATCCTCTCTGCCTGTTAACCTCTCTTGCTGTTATCCTCACGGCTCTGATCCCAGCAGCCAAGTTCACTTGCCCAAGGCGGACGCTCTAGCGGTGACGTGGGATAAGAAAATCGAAAGATACTTGCAGGTACAAACTTAAGGCGCATCCCAGGTGCCGAGCTACTCTTTTGTTCAGGGACCGTTGCGGTATTAATATGAAATTCCAATTGACCTTGTACTATTACTCCAGAGTAGTATACGGCGGCAAACGTTTTAGGCTGCTTTCTGGCGCTGCTGCTGCAGTAGCTGGTGGTGGTGGTGGTGGTGGTGGTGATTGTGGCGGTGACGTTTTTGGTGCCGCTGTTGCTTTTGGTGGTGGTGCTGCTTTTTCTTCCTCTGCTTTCGCTGCTGCTGTTGCCGATTTTTTTCTAGTACACAGTTACGAGTAGACCAATGTACGTTAAAAAATCTCTCTCTGTGCGCGTGTTCTTTTTATGTCCATTGTCGAGCTCTGTACAGTTACTCGCCCTCACAACGAACGCTAATGCAGAAAACAAAAGCGTCATTCCACCGGTACGGGGTAAACGTTTGGTCCAGATGAGGAGCGCCATCAGCCTTACAAAAAGTTGCGGCGAAAAAACAAACGCTACGGCAGTACCCCTCTCGTGGCCCTAACCCTAACCCTAACCCTAACCCCTGACCCTAACCCTCCTAACCCTAACCCTAACCCTAACCCTAACCCTAACCCTAACCCCAACCCCAACCCTAACCCCAACCCTAACCCCAACCATAACCCTAGCCCTCCTAACCCTAACCCTAACCCTAACCCTAACCCTAACGCTAACCCTAGCCCTAACCCTAACGCTAACCCCAACCCTAACCCTAACCCCAACGCTAACCCCAACCCTAACCCTCGTGGGGGGCGCTTGCTACGACAAGAGGCAGCACGTTTTAGCTCAACTGTTTTATGAATGACGGGGCTCCCCTTTTCCAACTCATAAACTATTTCTAGTCTAACTCCAAGTGTTTTCTCTCCATGTCGGGAGTGCGGTGCTAAATAAGGGGCGCCAAACGTGCCAAAAAGGGTGAAAACCCCAAAATGGTGGGAATGCTGGTGCGTTTGTCCTTGCGTTGCAAATATCATACATGTTTTTTTTTGCTTTCTTGGTATGCCTAGGCCGCGAGATGGGTTTGTTAGTTAGTTAGTTAGTTAGTTGGTTGGTTGGTTGGTTGGTTGGTTGGTTGGTTGGTTGGTTGGTTGGTTGGTTTATTTGTTTTTCTTCACTTTCAGTTTACCCTAAAATGACCTATTTTTGGGTGTGCGAGGCGGAGGAGAGTTCGCTAACTGAGGAGCTAGAGAATAAACACATGGGGCACACCGTCCACCTTGGCACGTGCGGGGGCTCATGCTGCTTACACAGCGACCGAAAAAAACCCGACGGGGTGGGGGGGGCGGGGGGGGCATGTTAAGGCGGGTCCATTTGTTGCTTGCCTCAGTCATTTGACCATTGACCACGCATCCCTTCCGAGACGGAGCACCGTTCCTACTCCCAACAAGAGACACCTCCAACGTTTGGGCGCTCATTACGCTTCTTCCATATGCTACATAGAAATGGTTTGCTTATCCTCTTATCGCCGTCCTGTTTCGCCGGGGGAGAGATCGAACCAAGCGACTGTTTAGAGCCATCATTCCTGACGAACGCAAAACAATTGCGATTTTTCCTTGGACTAAGAAATCAAACGAAGTATGATTATTCTTGATACTCTCTTTTTTTAATTCTGAAATGCCACTCTTTCAACAAACAACAAACTATGTTTTTTGTTTTTTGTCAGGAATCCTGGCATAATTTGTCTTGGAGATTTTAAAAAATTTGTTCAAGATCAGGATTCCTGACGAAATGTCACGATATTCGCGAAACTGTCAGCAATATTTTAGCCACGATTCGAAACGATTTTTTTTTTGTGTTCGTGAGGAATAATTGTTCCTAGAGAAAAACATGCCATTCGACGGTAGTACAGTGTACAAGGATCTCCATGTTGCTTGCGTGGGTCGGAAAACAAAACCAAATGCAGCAGCTTAGACGGGGGATATGCACTAACAGGACAGCAGCATCACTCAATTTGCCGCACGTCGTCAAGGGCAAAAACGAAACGAGGCAGCAGGCCGGCAGGAGGATCGCACTCGATTGTTCTCGACTTTGTGATTGTTTTTCGCTGCGGTCACGAAGGTAGATGCAAAAACGAAGCGTTGACACTCCACAAGAGATGCTGTTTTTTTTCCCCCAGACAGCGAGGCACTAGAAAAACGGACAAAAAACCACAAAAAAATTCAACAAAAAGAATACTTCGCGTGTGTATGTATGTTGTTAGTTTGTTCCGTAGTCACAGCGCTCGGGTGTGTTTTCGATTCAGACGTTTTTCATGAGTGTTGCCTCGTTTATCTTTTTAGCGTATGCCCATCGGCGGTCAACTAAAAAAACAACAACAAATGTGCAGGCTAAGATCACCGCTATTCTGGTCCGAGAGGCTGCCCTTGCCCGGCGCGACGTGCGCCAAGACACCCGCAACGTCCGGCTGAAGGCTGTCCAAGACGCCATTTCTAAGAGGAAGGAGGCGCGCCTGTTCGTCATCCAGGCCAAACAGCAGGTGCGAGTGCCTCGTGTTTTTTACCCCGTCCCCGGAAACGCAGACGTTAACCCCTACGGCCACACCTCTCTAATATATGTTTACGTTTTTTTTTGTCATTTTTTTTTTTTCTTTCTCTCCCTCTCCCTCTCCCCCGCCCCCCCCCTCTCTTCCCCCCCCCCTCGTGTTTTTCTCCCCAATCCCCTCCTTCCCGTTCTTCCTTTTCCTCTCCCCCTCCCTCCCTCCCCTCCCCCCCCCTCCCCCCCCCACCCCTCTTCATCGATCATCACTCCACTCTCTCCCTCTCCCTCCATTCTCTCCCACTCCCTGTGCCTCGCCCCTCCCTCCTCTACTCTTTCATTATTCGATTATCCAACAAACACCTAGTACCCAATTATCTCCCCACAAATCTACCGGCATTGTTTTTTTGATATTGTCCAACCCAACTCCTTCCTAACACACTATTTTTTTTTGTCTTTCTTTTCTGCTCTTCTCCCCCCAGCACCTCATCTCTTTCCCTGTGTCTACCTTACTGCCCCCTCTACCCCCCCCCCCCCCCGCGCCCGCCTCTCTCCCTTTCCAGCCCCCCCCCCCCCGCCCCCCTTATTAGCGCCTTCCTGTTCCTGCATGTCTGCCTCTCTTGCCCTTGCTACATACCCCCATGTCTTCGCTTTTTCCCACACTCCGCTACGTTGCCCCCCCCCCCTCCCCCCTGCCCCTCCACCCCTGCTGGGGTTGCCTTCGGTTGGAAACCGACGCTGTAAAGCACGCCTCTCATTACACGTGAGCTAGACCACCCGGGGTGCCGTCTTGGTTTTTTCTTTTCGTTTTTGTATTTTCGCGGTAACCGAGATGGCGGTCGAGTTATATCATGTTCTTTGGAGTGGAAGACCTTAATTGACTTTCCGCAAGGGGAATGAGCGCATCACGTAGTGTGCACATGGTAAGGCACCCACGAGGCGGTTACATAGTATCGCCATTGGCTGTCTCTGGAAACGATCGCACCAGAAAACAAATGCGTCCATTCGAAGCTGTAATCCGATATGCAAGAAAGTACGCACAACGTGCGGAGGTCTGCCTCACACGTGGATATTTGTAGGATGCAGCAGTTCCCCCTTCATGCGGCTGGCCGGAAATCTCACGGCGCTTCGCGCGTGGTGCGGGCGATATCTGCCTGGTCAGTGCACACCCGTCTCGACACGTCCGTCCGTCCCCGCATTGTCAGGATGAGAGGGGCTAATAGCAACGGTGTTAAGACGGCAGAAACGCATGAAATGCTCCCCCCCCCCTCCCCCCCCCCCCAATCTCTCCGCCATCCCTAATAATTATCTCTCTCCACCTCCCTCTTTCTCTCCCTCTTTCCCTCCCTCTCTCTCCCCGCCCTCCCCCTCCTTCCCCTCTCTCTCCCTTTCCCCTCTACAACCCCCCCCCTCTGCCCCTCTCCCCCCTCCAATTTACCCCTCTCTCTGTCAACCTTTCTGCCTCGTTTCTTCTCAATCTCTCTCATTTTCGCTCGCGTCCTCTTTCCCGATTTCGAACAGGCCCGGCAAACGGAAGAGTTGACGATGGAGTTGATGAAGATCGACGAGGCCGAGGAGGCAAGAAAAGCTAGGCGCGATTTGCTCCGGCTCATGAAGCTGTCCCCGGGAATTTGGACGAAGGTCGAGGTCAGCGCGAGATAATAATTGAAGAAAAAATTATGGTTTTTTCAAATTCGTCCTTCGATTTCCACAAATAAAAACAAAATTGACGCTCGCGCACCCGTAACATGTTTTGGCCAAAACATTTTCCCCCCAAGAATCGAGTTTCGAACCGGCATACTTATCCATTAAAATGAAAAATGAAAAATGGCCACAGTAAGGGGGTCAGTTTTAGTGCCGCTGCTGTCGTCAGCCCAGAGGCGCTCGCCGCGCGAGTGGCCTTGAGGGAGTGTCGAGTTCGCGAAAGGAACCGCCAACCAACTTTTACTCTACGCCAATCTAATCATCATGAAGTCCCACTTTTTGTGATGGAGGTTCATACGGTCACTCGGGCGGGCGGCCTCAGCTCAAAGGCAGTGAAAATGAGGGTCCCCCCCCCCCCCCCGTTGTCGATGCCTTCGTAAAATTGGCTGAAAAGTTCACACGCTACGTAGGGGTAACGGGTTTGAACAGAGTTTTCTGAAAAATGGGAACGGAGCCTAAAATGAGAACGGACGGTTTTTTTTAGAAAGCAAACCAATTATGTACAACTAAAAAAAAAAAAATGACAGTCCTGTGGGGCTGTACAGCAGCCTTCGAATGAGCTGTCGCTCAGGCTGGAAGTCCTCGACAACGCCTCGGTAGCCAGCATCTAGATAAATCACCATAGAGCCAGCGTATATCGCTTTTTGCGCCCACCCGAAGGCATGAGATGGAGCATGACCGTTCTGACGAGCTCCTCTCACAGGGCTGGCCAAGGGGTTTCGCAGGATCATTTCGGTTCTCTGATACACCACATGGTTCTGGAGATAACGCTTGGTTCTCATTTTAGGCTCCGTTCCCATTTTTCTGAAAACTCTGTTTTTGGCCAAAACTTTTCCTCAAAAGTGGAGTTTCTTTAGCCGGTAGCATTTGTCTATATAACCAATCGCCTATCTTCATGTTGAAAGGAAAACATGAAGACAGGCGATTGGTTAAAAACAAATATGTTCAGAGTGGCCGCTTTGACGAAACTGACTCGATATTTTTTTAATGAAAGCTGAAAAATATGATTTGGTCGATGAAAGTGCTCTTGGTGGACTTCTAACGATCACTCGCGCAGTCATGGTCGTCTCACAACTCACTGCCGAGAGAACGACATACAAACACATGTGATGTGGGCAGATACACAGTGGTGTGCGGAGAAACTAACGCTGTGATTAGCCAAAAATAGTTTGTCGAGAGGAAAAATAGCACAGACGGTGTGATGGGACGAACATACTTGAAAAAAAGCATCTAGAACCAATTATTCACGGCAACTGTTCTCTGTTTCACAGTCTGTGAACACAATGATTTGTATCACTCTCTCTACAGCAGGATGAATAATCAGGACAGACACCAGGTATTCTATCGACGACGTTGTGTAGAAAGTTATGTGAAGACAACACACACACTGTTGTGGGAAGGTAATTGCATATAGTAACCGTAACACTCGCAGTATCTAACAAAAGAAAACACGCTAACTTCACTGACTATTATTCTTACTCATCGTTGCCTCGCAGCCCACAGCTGAAGAAAAAGCACCCTCCCAAGAAGGACGCGGCTCCCCCCGTATGTCTCCGCATCGGGGGGTTAGGAAACCCCGGCCTCGCTGGGTGTTCGATACAACGTTAGGGGTTTCCAAAAAAGACGCGGCGGCCCACGGTGTGCTGGAAGAGGTACGTGCACTGGAGTCTCTGATATTTTATCAAATTGCACAACTGAGCGAGGATCATTGTATCTCGGTGTATTATTTATTTTTGACATCGGAATCCAAGTTGCAATACGCCCATCGCGTAGAAACGTTCATCGTACACGACGAAAAATAACCTCGACATTGGAAGTTAGCGAACACCGTTTTTGATCTCGATCCTTCCTTTTCTTTTTGACCTTCAAAAATAAAAAGTGGACCCCAAAACAGGAGGGCTTCATCCCGCCACGAGAAATGGTGGATACCAACCTTAATCCACTTGGAAACCCGAAGTTCCCTTCCTATACTAATTCTAAGTAATTTCCTCCCCGAAACGGGAAATTCTTTTCCAGTTGTGAAGGCGTTAAAAGTAAGCAAACATCATTTGGATCGATCCACGTTTCTCGTTTTTCGATTTTCTTGGTTTTGTTATGTTGAGATTGAAAAGATGGCTCAGCAACCGGAGACATTTACCATGTATGCTACAGGCTACACCGGAAAAAAAAACTGACAAATGAGAAAGAACGAGCGTCACTGAATATTGGTCCATGGCGCTGTTTTTTTTTTTTTCCACCCCCGAAGTAACCACAGCACGAGAAAAAACGACAAATGCAACTGAGCGAGGGCATCCGCCGAGTTGATCGATCTACGTTGTTCTTCTGACAACGAAATAAAAAAGAGGACCAACACAGCGAAGGCATTTATCCCACACACTAACAAAAACTAAACGTGAACGAGGGTCATCGAATCGAAGCCATGTTTTTTTCGCCTGACTTCGAAGTAAAAACTAGGCCCAACGAGTGGGAGCATTTCCCGCATCGGACAGATCGCAGATGATCCATCCACACTTGATGGGCTAGATCTTTCAAGGATAATCTGTGCGGTATAGCTCATGTTACAGGGTGGGAGCCGTTCGATCTACATGATCCAGCAAAAATTTCGACGGTTGGAGCTGTATTCTACATACAGATCTTGCATGCACTATACCTGGTATACCATAGCGACAGATACAGTAGTTTTTTTTGCTGTAGATGATCTAGGTCGGGATCTGCCCGATTTAGGATCTCAATGATCTAGATCGTGACCTACCTGTTGGGGGTGCGGAGCGTTTTTTAGAAATACACCAAACACTGAACACTGGAGTATCGCGGTCGTCATTGGTCGATCCACGTTTTTTGCTTTTGGCAATACACAATGAGAAAAAACAAACATGGGGCCCAACAACTGGAAGCGTTCATCCTACACAGGGGGCTGATTCTTACTACGATAGCCCCCCCCCCCCAAACCAGCGATGTTGTTTTTTTACCGAACGTTTCATGGCTGCTCCACACGAGGAAGGGTGCTGCTAAAAAAGACTCTTAAACTAATCCATATATTTTCTTCTTTGCAAAGGACTATCGAACGAGGACGTTGGGGTAGCAAGGGGCGCTATACTTCTGGAGGTCCGGCCGGGAGCTGGTTTCAAAACCGGCGATTTCGTTAAAGAAACGTTTGGGGGGGGAGTACCGTCGAACGACGCGGGGACCGAACCGAAAACCGAAACATAACGAGCGATCATCATTGGTCAAAACCAGTTCATGATGCTCCTTTTTGCTCCCTCGAAATAAAAAATAGCCCCCCACCCTGAAGAATGTAGGCACATGTGTGCTACTGCGGCAAACTGAAACTGGAACTGAAACTGCAATTTAGCGAGCATCGTCGAGCAATCGAAACACGTCTTTTGTGTGTGTTTTCTCTCGGAACACAAACGTAGGCCCAACAAGTGGAAGCTTTTATCCTACACGGCGACCGAAAGGACAAAATTGTCGCCCCTCGGTGGCGTGGCCTTACCGGCAAACGGTTGCTACGGTTACACCATGGCCAGCGCACGGGCGATCAAGCCAGAGGAGGGGGGGGGCAGCGGCGAGGTCAGCGGCAGCGGCAGCCGCAGCAACGAGAAGACGGGGTTGGTGTTGACGGGAACGTCGTCCCTCTTAGTGGGCTAGAGGAGGAACGGAGTGACAGTAGCAGTAGCAGTAGCAGCAGTAACAGTAGAGGTGATGGTAGCAGCAATAGCACGGGAAGAGGGGAGCGGCGGGGGGGGGGGGGGGGGGGCAGGATAAATGCGACTAGAGGCGTTCTATGATAAGCTGAGGGTAGGGGGCGAAGGAGTTGTGGTGTTGGTGGGGGCGAGAGCGCCGCCCCCCTTAGTGGGCTGGGGAGAGAAATGGAGTGGAAGCAGTCGTAGCCGTAGCAATAGTCGAGGTAGCGGCAACGATAGCAGTCACAGCGAGAAAGGCGGGCAACCGGGGGGGGGGAGGGGGGGCGCAAGGCGGATAAGTGAAGACGTGCTACAATATTGGGGGGCAAGGGACGAGAAACTTAGTGTCTGTCGGTGGGAACGCCGTCCTTCTTGGTGGGATCGAGGAAGAACGGAGTGAGAGCAGCGGCAGCAGCATCAGCAGCAGCATCAACAGCAGTAACAGCAGCGGTAGCAGCAGCAGCAGTGGTGGTGGTAGTGGTGGAAATAATACTGAAACGGGGGGGGGGGGGCCACGACTCAGGTAAAATTCAGTCAGAAACGCGTTCCGACACGGGAGAGTACAGGACGAGGGAGTTGACCAGTGTGAGAGAGCGGTGTGTCCCCCTTGGTGGGCCTGAGGAGGAGCGGAGCAAAAGCAGCAGCAGCAGCAGCAGCAGTCGTGGCGGTAGCAGTAGCAGTAGCAACGACAGCGATCGATGTTGATGTGGTCATGATGATGCTGCACATTGTAGGATGGCAACACATACGAATGCTATTAGATTATTAATAGATAGATGCGGGCGCTTGGGATAGATATACCCGGGGGGCATGCCGGTTACCCTCGGCGAGCGGAAAAGCTGGACAGCGGGGAAAAGGGCGGTGCTTCCGTGTCTATTCGTGCTGATTGTGCAGGTGTGCTTAGTTATTCTGGGGCTGTTTTTACTTGAGGAGCTCTATGTACCTCGCCCAAAATAAACGCCTCGATGCAAAAAAGGAGGTGAAAACCGATGAACAAAATCCCATGGTCTGTCAACAGATCGGGACCTGTCCGATGTTTGCGTTTGGTCGACAGGAGTTTGAGACAACACTATAACCAACCGTTTTCGTTCGCGAAGAAATATGGAGCACACGATAAAAAAATCAGACGCGTGATAGGACTGTTCAAGGTCCAGCGTTTGCATCTCAGGGCCGAGAGTTAAAGACGAGACGAATGCCACGACTCGTAAAAACTAAAACAGGGCCAGCCTTCAGATGTGTGTTGAAGTAAAAAAATGCGGTGCCCATTTTCTCTGCCGCTCCCAGATCTCTCGCAGTCCCCCGAACGCTCATTAGAGAGTGTGTTTTACAACAGCGAAGCACCCGCCGAACAATGTATAACCCAGACGTCGCAGGACTACATATGCAATGCCACAAATTAATACACGAGCATATTAGACGCACAATAACTAACCAGTCTATCAGGTGCAATCAATGGGACTAAGTTTCCACCAAAAATAACGAACCCACAAAAGCACACATCCCAAACCAGCAATCAACGCTTTGGGTTGCAGCGCAACTACAGCAGTAGCTAGCCCAGAAAGCGCAGTAGCGGACTAAGTAGAGACTACGACGAACAAAAGAAACACGAGCAAAGGCAGAGCACACAGCAACCAGCCAGCCCAGAAGCAAGCGCAGCGAATAGGACTGACTGCTACCATGAAAAAAGCACCCATACACCACCAAGCACACACCAACAACCGGCCACCAACCACGCCATTGAGGAGGATTTTGCTACCGTCCTCCCCCCACTAGTCACCCCGCCTTCGCCCGCCACAACCGGAGCAGAGCTGGACACGAATCCACCCCCCTGCGTTGTCGGCTGACTCGTCCCCCCCGCCCCCCCGGTAGCTCCTGGGTTTGCTTGCGGCATGAGTGTGCCTACGTCCCTATCTGTGCTACATGTAGGGGTTGGTGTCGGACCTCCTCCTCCTCCTCCTCCTCCCCGTGAAGGGCTGCTGCTAGTGAAGAAGCTGTTGCTGGTTGTTACGCTGGTGGCGGTCGACTTGGTGGAGGTGGTGACAGATGGACCGGTCGCACCGTTGCCACAGCCGCAAGCCATCGAAAAGACAGATCTCTCCACCGGCACCAAGCCTCCGGTACCGTCCACATCGCCTGATAAATAAGCAAGCACAGCACGAAACCGCAAAACAAACAAACTAGGCTGTTCAAAAACGTTTCGGCGTTGCCGGTGGTGGCGGTGGTGAGAGATCCTACGATAGCCCCCGCCCAAAACCGTCGATTTCTTTAACGAACGTTTCATGGCTACTCGACACGAGGAAACATGCTATGAAAAAAATATCTGTATTTATTTCCTTGTTTGCAAAAGAAAGGGCGATCGAACGTCGCCGTCGGGGTGACAAAGGACACCGCATTTCAGGAGCTACGGCCGGGAGCTGGTTTCAAAACCGGCGATTTCGTTAAAGAAAAGGGTGTTGGGGGGAGTATCGTAGAACGAGTCTGGTGGTGGTGATGGCTAGCACACTGGTGAGAGCCGACGTGGTGGTGGATGAGCTGAACGTTGGACTGGTCGCACCGTCTGCTACAGCCGCAAATCTGTGGAGGAGACCGATCTATGCACCAGCACCAGACTGCCGGTGCCGTCCACGTCGCCTTGTTTGGTAATCACAGAAAACCCAAAAGACAAAACACAAACCATGGCTGAAGGGGCGTCTTTTGTTCGGTATTAATAGTGACAACAACAAAAAAAAAATACTTGTCATCGTAGTCTAAGTGTTTTTTTTCATGTACGGTAGTAAGTATCACTCGAGCTAGCGTTGGACTGCGAATGCAATTGAGTTAGATTGAAACACGACATGTATGAACATACTTGGAAGTGTCGTGGGCTTAAGGTCCCCCCCCCCCCCCCCTCCGCCGGAGGTAGCGATAGTGCTATTATTTACACTCCACCAGTGGCGGCGGTGCAAGTTGCACTGGTCGCAGTGGTGCCGCAGCCGCAATCTATCGAAAAAACACATACTTTCACCCGTACCAGGCCGACGCCACCGTCCGCATCGCCTCCTCGGTGTTCATTGAAATCAAAACACCCCATAAAGAAAAACGGTGTTCAGATATCTGTTCTTTTGTTTTTTGCTCGTCGATTACAAAACACAAAACAGCTGTTTTAGATAGGCGTGTCATTTGTTAACCCCCCCCGCCCCCCCCAAATAAAGTAACAAAGCAACTCGTTGGCGCTGTCATCCATAAGCAAGAAAGTAGGCACAAGGTGCCGAAGTCCGTCTTACGAGCGGTTCTTGGAAGGATGCAGTTCACCCTTCATGCGACTCGCCGAACACCTCATGGCGCTTCGCGCCTGGTGCAAGCAATGTCTGCCTGGTCGGTGAAAACCCGACGTGCTCCGTCCTCGCAATGTGGGGATGCGAGGGTCTATGGTCATACGACTACGGCCATGCATGAATATCGAGTACACCCCCCCCCACCCCGGAATGCTGCCTTGCAAGTGGGTCTTAGCAGGATGCAGCTCACCCTTCGCGTGACTCCACTGGACACCTCACGGCGCGTCGCGCTTGGTGCAAGCAATGTCTGCCTAGCCGGTGAAAGCCCGACATGCTCCGTCCTCGCAATGTGGGGATGCGAGGGTCATACCACTATGGTCTTAAGACTACGGCCATGAATGAAATGAGTTTCCCCCCTCCACCCAACCTTTCTTCAGAAATATGTTGATCCCATTGTTAACCACATAGTGGGGGAAATACCGGTAGGTCTCAGTGACCTTTGTGTGTGTGCGTTTTTTTATTCACGAAAGTTGCGATTTTACTAGATGAAAACGCTCAAAAAAATACTGCAACACAAACCCCCATTTAGTTACTGCAACACAAACGCCCTTTTAGTTACTGCAACACAAACGCCCTTTTAGTTACTGCAACACAAACGCCCTTTTAGTTACTGCAACACAAACGCCCTTTTAGTACTGCGCCCCCGACAAGAAACTCGGAAAGAGACTGCCGGTATACGTTTATCGCCGTCTTGTTGCTCCGCTGTTTAGAAACCGCCACCGCCACCAGCACCATCACCAGTACGGTCGTACATGCTGGCCGGGGTGGTGATGGTGGTGGTGGTGGTGGTGATAGTGGTGGCGGTGAAAAAAAAAACTTCCGCCATCAGGAAAGGGCGCGAGCGCCCTGTGTCGTATCGAGAGACACATCATTTTTTCCCAAATTGAAAACGACATTTGGCTTTTTAACGTTTCAAAAACGGCAACGAAGTCAGCTCCCCCCTCCGCCCCCCCCCCCCCCCGGAGAAAGCGAGTTGGCCACGTCTATCGTCTCTCTCTGCCTCTCTCGGAGGAAGAGGAGGCATTCCGCTCCTTATCTTTAGAAAACCCCTTTTCAGTATTTATCGTTACATACTGGGCCATGGGGTTGTTCATCGGGGTAAGCTACTCACACAATCTTCCTCCAAAGGATTTAAGTGAAGGAGTAGAGATACTCAGGTGTGTAGGCTCCCACTTTTTATTAGGGGTTATATCCTTACCGCAGACCAAGTGTCGTTACTCGCGTTACTCGCGTTACTCGCGTTTCTCGCGTTACTCGCGTTTACTCGCGCCCGAAAAACGAGCGCCATTACTCGAAACCCCAAAACGAATGCAGTAGGTTATCATTACAGTAGCGGCTACGGTTTAAGAGAGGGTCGGTACAAGCCAATTTCTCTCTGTTAAATCCGGCTTTCTCTTATACCGTCTCGGCTACGGTATAAGAGAATATTCTCTTATACCGTAGCCAAATCAAAAGCGCGCCAGAGAGAGACGCTCTTGTCCGAACTATATGGCGTAGGAGGTCGTGGAGAGTGTATCATTCAATGTCGCGTAACGCAGCAAGCGTTACCACGTCGGGCTACCTCCAAACACCGCTCATTCTCTTGGTTGGCAAGCACGTGGACCCAAGTACGTGGTGCGCTTTTGGTGGATCTGCGCTTGGAAAATAAATCATCGTCGTGTCATGCGATGCACATTTTGCACGTAGACACGTAAAGTCGGTACAGTAGTGGTTTTGTTGTTGTTTTATAGGAGGTGTGTTTCATGCTCGCACTTCTTCTAGAAGGACAACACGAGGCTACGAATGCACCAGCACTCAAGAAAGACGCACCCGTTTACACACTGCACCCCTTCCTCCCACCGTACCCTCAACACAACACCCTCAACCTCTCATCCCATCGATTTAAACCCCCGACAAAACACGAGTCAACGAAAAAAAAAACTTCACATTATCGAGACATCACTCGCCCTACAAATAACACAAACCCAAGAAACTAACGCTACCCTCACGACTGTCAGCCTGAACACAATCTGTGTGTGTGATGTGTGTGTCCACGTGGTTTCCAAATGGTTCGATTTAAGAGAGAATCTCGGAAGCAATAGGAATTCTCTCTTGAATCGATTTTGATTGGTACAAGCCAATTCCTCTCTCTTAAATCCGTACTTTCTCTTAAAAAAGTTATCTTAAACCGTAGCCGCTACTGTATTACTAGAACTCACACTGCCATGTGGCGTCCGATGGATGAACGGCGACGGACGTCGTCTCCTCAGAAATGCATTCGACCCAAATGTCGCCGAAGGAAAACCCCTCCACCAGCGCCACAGCCCAAAAGTACTGTAGAATAGAATTGTGTCAACAAAAACAAATCAGTCAGTGCAGTGCAGTTAGTTAGTTCTTGTCCGGCGTTGGTGCGGTATTCCTTACTGTTGGATTCTGGTGTAACAATTGGTTTCCCGCGTTAGTGCGGTAGTTCTCCTTGCGGGATGCCATTTTATCAGTTCTTGTTCCGCGTTAGTGCAGTACTTCTTAGCGCGGGGTAATAGTTTATTGCGGACAAGAATAAAGACGTGGGTTTCCCAGGGTGTTGCAAGAATAGCGGGGGGGGGGGGGGGGGGGGGGAGGGGGGTACTCGTTAGTGCGAGACGCAAGTGTAGTGCTTGGAGAAAGACAAAGTACTGTCGATAAGACGGAAGGCTTGTTGTGTAAAAAAAACAGCAGTGTTGCAGCTAGTTAGTTGCCGGCGTAAAGAGTTTGAAATCGCCAGTTAGAACGAAAGGCATAACTCAAGTTTACGGGTGCTAGCGTGGGGTTGCTTTAACTACCTTTCGCGGCGCTCTTGTTGCTTGATGCTGTGCTCACATGGACCGTCTGCCGTTACCAACGCAAAAAAAACTAACCCCAACAAAACAATAGTATGGTCGGGGTCCTACGTTAGTGCGGTACCCTTTAGTGCGGACACCCGGTTTTGTGCGTTATCCTTTAGTACTGGACTCCAGTTTAGTGTGGCATCCTTTGGTGCGGGTCCCAGTTTAATGCGATACCCTTGAATGTGAGGCCTCAGTTTAGTGCGGTGATAATCCCTTGTTACGACCTCGCCCTATGTAGTGCTGTACGGCTCTGTCCCGGGATGCTTCGGGGTCCCAGTTGAGTGCGGGTAGTGTGGTCTGCCAAGGCGACGAACTAGTGAGTGCCACGATTGAATACATGTCGAAGCATTGTACACCACAGCAAAAAGACGCAAGGAGCAGGTACGAAGATAGTCGTCGGAAAATAAGGAATGCGTCCGTGGGGGGGGGGGGGCAGAGGGAGCGAAGGGGGAGGGGGAAGAGGGGAAGGAGGGGGGAAGAGGGGGCTAGGGGGAGGGGGAGGGGAGGGAGGGAGGGGGAGAGGGGGGGGGGGGGAGGGGGGAAGGGGGGGGGGGAGGGAATGGAGGGGGGGAGGCGAAGGGAGGGGTTTCATGCCCCCTCGACGCCAATTCTGCGTAGGTAACACGCTCGACATCACGAACTCCAGAACTGTACCCGTGTCGAGGACCTAGACACTCACCTCACTCTCCCCCTCGGTGGTGATGACCTTAGGGTAAATGTTCCGGTCTTGTAACCCATCGCTCAAATCGTACACGAACCCCTCGCCGAACGACGTCCCTTCCACCGCAACGTAACAACCCTCAGAGTCCGGTAGGGCGGACGATGTCACAAAAAAACTGTGGCCGTTCGGGCACGACGCTGCTGCCGCCTCCGCCGCCGAAAGCAGGCCGCGCTTCTGCTCGCCGCCAGAAAACACCGGGATTCCCTTTCGGTCAGAATTTTCCGAGAGTTTTTTTAGGTCAGAGTTTTCTGGGATTTTTTTGTCAGAAAATTCTGAGAAACTCCCGCCAAGAAAATCTGGGGAAGCGATGTCATTTTTTTCTGAGAAAATGACATCTGCGACTCGCGAAGTGATTGGCATTGGGTGATCTCGACTCCGACTTCGGCCTCCTCCGCCTGAATGCTCGGGTAAGTGTGACGCTGGTAATGGTGATGGTGATGATGGTGCAAGAGGATGCCGCTCGGAAATGGTGTGGGGGTGCCCATGGGGGTGTCCGTGGGGGTGGTCTTCCGTGGAGTCGAAGAGCTGTCGTGGTGGGAGTAGTGGCCCTCCAGACGCCGCAAAAAACACCTGCACGGCAATATATATATAGACTATACACAGCGTGCTATGACCGGTTGTAGCGTTAGTTTTATGCAAGGCGCCATGTAGGGTCCACGAAGGGTAACATGGGAAACAAGTCATATGACGGGTCGGGGCGATTTGTGCAGCTACGCGCCATAACTAGCTGGGAACCTCGCCATCACGTCTACCGCGGTTGACCGCAACACCATGCATGCAAGGCCCCACAGATAATAATGTATCTAGTCTAAACATTTTACGCCAAACACCACCACCACCACTACAATAACAAGAAGCACGCACACTGTTGTTGACCGCTTCCATGCGGCAGGCACTCGACAAAAAATGCCAAACGAAGAAATATGGTATAATACCTCGCGAGTGAAAAAAAGCGCAACACGTACAAAAAACAACGCAGCTTGCAAAGATGAGTATTGACCTGAAATTCGTCGAACTCACGGCTGATGTCCTTACGATATTTTTTACCAGACCAGGTATAAAATAGCACGTACGGTATTGTACCTGTCCAAAGTCCGGTTCTTCCGCCGCGGGTCGAGCGCCAGCATCCTCGACGAGTAGCAGCGGCTGCAGAAGAATCAGCCTCAACAAAGCTATTTTTCTTGTTCGACGGTATAGCCGATGCATTATGCTCATCTTCAGGCCGCCTGTGGGTTCCAAAGTCAAGCATTGCGTACATATAGGAGTAGTGGACGCCATTATTGATAATAGTGTTGATAGTGTTGGACATCTACGTGCCGTGGTGCTGCTTGTACCCGGTAGTTTTGGTTGGATATCGAACGGTCCACAATGAGCCCGAAATCTTTCGAAAAAAACGATCATGTACATACAGCAGTTAGTTCAGCAACATGATAATAGCAACACCAGAATCTGGCGAGATTATGCTGGGCACGATAGATCTCAGGCTTCCCAACGCATGACCTAAAAAAACAACGCACGCACGACGAAGCCAGCCTTCTTCCGTACACCCAACACGTATCATATCTGGCATAGCAAACAGCAGCGCAGGTGGTGTAGTTTGGTCTCATAGTCGTAGCAACAACAACAACAACAACAACAACAACAACAACAACAACAACAACAACAACAACAACAACAACAACAACAACAACAACAACAACAACAACAACAACAACAACAACAACAACAACAACAACAACAACAACAACAACAACAACAACAACAACAACAACAACAACAACAACAACAACAACAACAACAACAACAACAACAACAACAACAACAACAACAACAACAACAACAACAACAACAACAACAACAATCAACAACAACAACAACAACAACAACAATCAACAACAACAACAACAACAACAACAACAACAACAACAACAACAACAACAACAACAATCAACAACAACAACAACAACAACAACAACAACAACAACAACAACAACAACAACAACAACAACAACAACAACAACAACAACAACAACAACAACAACAACAACAACAACAACAACAACAACAACAACAACAACAACAACAACAACAACAACAACAACAACAACAACAACAACAACAACAGCCGCAGCAGCATCTATTATTGCTGCAGCGCAGAAGATGTAGCAGCTGGCGAGATGCTGGGCTGGATTGATCTGAGGCGCACCAACACAACACACGAAACAATGAAACAGCAGGCGCGTAGTCGTACAATGAAACCGGCCGTTTGCTCCGTTACACCCAACGCCCCAAACAGGCAGCACCGCAGCACCACAGAGCACGGAAGGAGGCAAACCACAACAACAACAGCAGCAGCAGCCGATCGATGATGTTGCTGGTGACATGCTGGACACGATAGATCTGAGGCACCAATTCATCATAATAACGTCAACTGCCGTCTGGTATGAAACCTACCACAACAGCAGCACTCTGCATACCAGGTACCACACATCGGCTGCAACGCAACTGGCTACTTCCATAGTAGAAAGTACCTGGTATGTACCTGGTAGTAGGTAGTACTTGCACGCAGCACGAATACACACGAACACCCTTCCTTGCGCGGCGCAATGTCTATAATAATTCGCCTCTCATCACACCACACGCCTCGCCTCTTTTCATTCACCTGTAACAATGCCCGATACCGGATGCTTTGCTATACGCAGAAGCCCAGGAAAAGCATGAACGTGTAGCCTGGTTTGGCCGTGGCACTTCGCGAATCACTCAGAGAGAAGAGCAGAGGCCTCTATCTATCTCTCGCAGCGCCCCCCCCCCTTCTGCAATAAATATCGACCTTTTGTCGACAGCTCTTGGCCGCAAGCGAGCAAACGAACAAGCTTGCAAGCAAGCTTGTCGACGACAGAGCACAACAGAAAAGCTGATTCCTCCGCCTCCTTCCTCTCTCTTGTGCAGTAGATACAAGCCTCCTATGTACAGGTGGTACCGCTTGAGCAGAACTGGGTAAAGATCAGGTTGGTTTCTGTCAAAGCCTAAGCCTGTAGATGCTCATGTTCGGCGAAAGATCGGGGCGATCCAGTCCGGCATGCAATGCGCCGATGCACCGATGCACCGCAGGTTTTGTTTGTCGGCTCAGCTGCTTGCCAGGGGTACGTATACGTATGAGAAGACTGCTGCTGTACCGCGCGCGCACATGACAAGGGCTATTCTTTACCAACGTTACAAGTCTCACGTGTTGGCAGATTTGCCAACATCCGCCTCTGTCTTTAATTTACCAGACAGATACCATATACTCCGGAGTATGTCTAACCGCCACCAACATCTAAAATTCGGATTGCTGTCGTACACATGCTGTGGCTACTTGCCCATCATACCGGTATCTCGCTCATAGCAGTCAGTCACAGCGAAGCATGTGTAGCAGCTTCGAAATCAGACCAACTGGTCTGAATCGCACCTTGAACCTGTCTCGCTGACAATGTGCTTTTCTGCGTGCTTCGCTTGCGTGTCAGCGACCAGGTGTACCGGTACTGATCCAAGGTGCCCTTGCTACACCAGTACAATTTCAAAGTACAGGTAACCACCCGCGTTGATCTCATTGGTCAACGGGCGGTAGCCCCAAACTTCTTCCGTGCATGCAAAATCCTTATTTCCTCTTGCCTCGATAAATAATGCGCATACCTGCTAGTACTGCTGTGGCTACACTTGCGTACAATACCGGTACATGCACATGTTGTACTAGTCGCCCAACAAGGCGGGCAGATGAATAAGGTGGTATCCCAGTTTAAGGCGGTCAGCATCGCTTGGAGCGATTCGGGGCTCACTTACAAAGTACCGTGAAAATGGTGGCTTCCTCCTATAAGGCGGTCGTATTGCTCTGGCACACTACCGACCGGCTTATTGCGTACCCCTATACTACAGTACTGCTGTACAAGTATATTACATGCCAGATGCGACGCGCAGCGCAGCGAGCGCGGTGAGGTCTATATACTGAAGGTGGCTTGCGGGCGACCATCGACTTTGTTTGGTCGGTGCGGGATCAGGGTGCTTGGTGGGCCCCTCGGCGGCAGTTTTTTTATACCCTGGGTCGGTTTGGAGGGCTCAGATCCTGATGATGCAGGGTGGGGTGTGGGATCCGTGTATGTGATCACAGTCCAAGGTCTGGGTTGGACTTGTTTGGGGTTGGATGATGCCGTGCATGATTATTCCATCCCTACATTTGGGTAGATATCTAGACTACAGTATACGGCCGACTGTCTGCGTTACGTTGGCTACACCAATTTCTTTGACGTTTTCGCAGCTTGGACTTGCGTTTCGGTTTTTACTGCTGTTAACAGTTTGTGTCTGCAGCTTCCAGCGTGCTACCAGTCAGTTTTATGTGTGGCAGTTGTATAGCTCCCCAAGAAGAAACTCAACAACTGCACTCGTAACCCGGAGCAGGGCAAGGTCGGAGAGGAGGAAGGGGAGAGGAAGGGCATCCATGCTGGCTACTTCGAGACCTGACACGACCCGGGATCCGAGCTGCGCCGAAACCACACCGAATGAAACGGAAAATCTTTATGGAGCGAAAAAGAGAAACGGCCAAAACGGACGAGCAAAAAGCATCTATCTGCCTGATCTTCGCCAAAAATTTTAAAGCCGTTTCGGCCCACGAGGACTGGGGACAGAGGTGGTTGCAACGACCAAACCATCGAGGAGCAAGCGCGTGGCAGTCTCACGTCTCACACTATGTTGGTTATATACATTATCCACTGAGCTACTGAGTCATACATATACTCCACTAGACTATACGCACTGGGCTACTCAGTCACGTGACCCAGTAGCCCCGTGGGTAGTGTGCTACCTGGTACATAGCTGGTACACAGTCTATAGCCTGTAGAAAAACTACGTTTTCGAATCTGGCCGACTTTGTGACAGGGATCTCCGGGGACTGTCCCCCCTCGCCACGTACAACTATAAGCAGTAGCACAACCAGTGAGGAGAGGCCAGAGTATTCGAAGGGGTGTTTTTTGGGGGGGAGGGGATTTTCAACAGCGTTAGGTCGCATAGTATGCAGGGGCTTGCTATACGCGTGGTGCTAGTGTAGTGCGTTAGGGGACCGCCGCGTGAGGGAACCGCCAGAGCGTTTTTGGGCAGCGGGACCGCCGAGCGAGGGGACCGCCAACGGGTTTTGAGCAGCGGGACCACCGAGAGAGGGGACCGATAAGACGTCTTGGGTAGCGGGACCGCCGAGTGAGGGGACCTCCAAAGACACTTTAAGGCAGCGGGACAGCCGATTTGACTTTATTCTAAAACGTACAGATTTACTGTTTTGCTATACCGTATGTCAGCTTAATACGCGTTTGGAAAACGAGGTATCCGGACCGAGTTTATACTAAAACGTACAGATTTTCCCAATTAAATTTCTCTAAATAGGAAATCTGTACGTTTTAGTATAAAGTCAAATCGGCTGTCCCGCTGCCTTGAAGTCTTTAGCGGTCCCCTCACTCGGCGGTCCCGCGACCTGAAACCTCTTAACGGTCCCCTCTCCCGGTGGTCCCGCTGCTCAAAACCCGTTGGCGGTCCCCTCGCTCGGCGGTCCCGCTGCCCAAAAACGCTCTGGCGGTTCCCTCACGCGGCGGGGGCCCTAACGCACTATAGATGCAGGATAGAGAAGACGCGAGGAAACGGGTCCGTTCTGCTCCAAACGATCGTGGTCTACGGCAAGCCTTGAAGGCGACCGTCAAACAGCTGAAACGCACGCGGGCGGAAGCTGTTCAGAGGTTCTTCGAAGATTACGTTAGCCAACTCGAAGGGCGTGTCCGAGAAGGTGATCAATTTGGCTTCTACAAACACCTCAAGGGGATGGATGTGGAGGGGAAGAGGACGTTTAACTCGCAGTACATCAAGGACGAGGAAGGTCGATTGCTGCGGGATAACGCCCTCATCCGCGAGCGGTGGGTGAGGTTGTTTCACAAACTGCTCAACACCAAGTCGCCGACCCTTGATCCGAGCATTGTGGGCGAGCTTAAGCAGTGGCCCCCGTGCAGACCACTGGACGATGTCCCGTCTAGGTACGAAGTAGAGGAGGCGATCCGGGCGCTGGCGAACCGAAAGGCGGTAGGGCCCGATGGTCTCCCGGCCGAGCTCTTGAAGGTTTTGGCCGACGAAGGAGAATTCAACACCCTCGGAAACTTCCACGATATCATCGTCGCTGTGTGGAGGGGGGGTGGCGTACCCCAACAATGGAAAGATGCTACGATTAAGGTGCTTCACAAGAAGAAAGATCGGACTGAGTGTGGCAATTATCGTGGCATCTCCCTCGTGGCTCACGCCGGTGAAGTACTCCTCAAAGTCATCGCGGGTCGCCTGAGTGACTATTGCGAACGCGAGAACATTCTGCCGGAGGAACAGTGTGGGTTCAGACCCCAACGCTCGACGGTTGACATGATGTTCGTAGTACGACGACTGCAGGAACTGGCGCGGAAGAAGGACACCCCCTTGTACATGTGCTTTATCGACCTCACCAAAGCATACGACTCCGTCGACCGAAGCCTTTTGTGGGATGTCCTTGCTCGTTTTCGCGTGCCACCGAGAATGCTCGCCGTCATCCGTCAATTCCACGACGGTATGCAAGCATGCGTGCGGCTAGATGATGGAGAGTGCTCGGATAAGTTCGACGTGGGGCAAGGTCTTAGGCAAGGATGCGTGCTCGCGCCACTGCTGTTCAACATGTTTTCACTGCGGTACTGCGTGTGGCCGAGAAACGCTTCCTCGCTGATGCAGCCATCACGGACAACATGGTGCAGCTCCAACGAAAGAAGGAAGGCGAGAAGAAGGGCACTTCACGCACAGGCAAAGTCGACGGACGGAGGGGGAAGGAGGGGGAGGGGGTGCAGAGATTGTGGGGTATGCTGTACGCGGACGATGCGGGCATCGTATCGCGATCACCAGAAGGACTGGAGAGGATGATGACGGCGATCGTGACTGCGTGCTCGTCGTTCGGGCTTACAGTATCCGAGGCAAAAACAGAGATAATGTGCCTGGAAACCAAAAGCGGGGGGAAGGTGTCCTTCACGATCAATGCAGCCGGCCAGGTTTACAAACAAACAATCCAGTTTGTATACTTGGGCGGGGCTATCACCGCAGACAATAGCCGGTCGCCCCGGTGGCGTATCAGGTTATCCTCGAGCCTGGTATAGGTTGACCTCAGTTTCGTGAGTTCGAGCCCCGCCGAGTGCTTACTCGTATAAATTCGTTGGGACTTTTTCTTGTGGACAAATTGACTTACGGAAAGCGCGAGAGCGTGAGTTAGCAACATTCGATGAACAATCGACGAGCAGTGGGATTGCTGAACCCTATGCGCGATAAAAATTGAAGGCAAGAACCGGGGAGGAGAAGGGATGACACCTGTGACCACGGCTTGTCCAGAAGCTGGAAAGTGAAAGTGTGCTAAAAAAAAAAAAAAAAAAAAAAAAATCACCGCAGACAGAAACCTTAGCACTGAAATAACGCGGCGTCTTCAGAGGGCCTGGGCGTGCTTCCAGCGGTACAAGATGGAAATCTATGATCGCCCGGGTGTGCGTTTACGGTTGAAGGTGCGGTTGCTGAAAGCTGAGGTGGTCGAGACACTGCTGTACGGTTGCATGACGTGGAGCCCGAAGAAGCCTGACTATGACAGGCTACGTCGGGTTCACCGCTCCATGCTCCTCCGATGCCTTGGGTGGCGGAAACGGAAGCGCGACGACCACACCCTATCGTACGCCGACGCGCTTGCCCAGACAGATTCCGAGAGCGTTGAGGTGATATTGCGCAAACGGAGGATATTGTTTGCGGGATTCGTGGCACGCATGGGGGAGGAGCGTCTGCCACAGAGGGTGATGTTTGGGGAGTTTGTTGGGGGTAAGGACTACTCAGGGGGGCAAGAGAAAGACTGGATGGATCATCTGAAGGAGGATATGTCGGTCTTTGGAATGAAAATCGAAGGATGGCGAAAGGCTGCTCAGAAGGCTGGCAGATGGTTTCGAAGGGTGGAGGAGGGAGCCGAGTTGTTCATGCGGAATTGGCATGAAACGGAGAGACGCAAAGCTGCAGAGCGACGCGCAAACGCTGCGGCAGCGTCATCCACCGTTGGCATCTCTAAGCGGCCGGGGGGAGGGGGAAGGGGGGGGGGGCGGGGAGGGGACTGGGGGAGGGGGGAGGGAGGGAGGGGGGAGGGGGAAAGGGAGGAAAGGGGGAGGGGCGGAAGGGGGAGCGTCATGCCCAAGAGACTGAAGTCTGGGTTTGGCCATCATCGTATTGAAAGTTGTGGGCCTTCTAATGGCCGTCACAAGATAGCATAAGACCGCCCTGACTTCTTCGCCATGTTGCGTTCTCTCCCAGGTGCCATTGATGATGGACGTGATACCCTCTGTTAGCCCAATGCCATCCTTAGCCAGTTCCTAGGGTCTGCTAGTATGACATTTTTCTTTCTTTTCTTTTTCTATTTTTTTTTTTTTTTCTCTTCTTCTTCTTTCCTTGCTTTCTTGTCTTGTCTTTTCTTGCTTTTCTTGTCTTTTTCTTCTCTTTGCTTGCCTTTTCGTCTTGTTTCGTTTTCTTCTCTTTTCTTTCCGTTATCTCCTTTTTTTTTCTTTGTTTCTTTTCCTCCAATTGACTTATGCCTGTCGTGCGTATGCGTAGTGATAGATACTACGTGTAATATATACGTGGTAGTCTTACTTGGGTGTCAATCGGAATATTTGGTTCCTCCAGGCGTGAGTAGTGAGACGTATGCACCGGCCTGGACCTGGCACATCGTAGACTGACTCCCGATTTCATATTTATATGTTTCTGGTGGAGGCATGAATTGCGTCAGCTGTGATATATGCCTGTACCACCTTGGGTTGTGTGTGTTTTCCCTGGGGTATTCCTCAGCTCCAGAGTGACTGGACCCTGTCCTGTGACCACGGACTTGATTATGCGAGTTAATGTGAGAACAACAACAACAACATATACTAAGGCGATGGTGCGGGTGGTAGGGAATAGACTATGGTATATATATATATCGCGAAACTGTAAACAGCTCTCAACTCGATACTGGAGGGCAACAGGGTACCCACTCGACGCGCGAGTGGCTCTGCGCGAGTGGTTCTGAGCCGATAAAAACCGAGATAGGGCCAAAACGTGACCCCCCTAACGTAAGTCGGGTCCAAGAATATAGACTAACCATATTCCTTCCGATTGCGCCTTGACACCATACCACAACAGCGGCCGCGGCAAAAC
Source organism: Undaria pinnatifida (assembly GCA_012845835.1). Taxonomy (NCBI): domain Eukaryota; class Phaeophyceae; order Laminariales; family Alariaceae; genus Undaria; species Undaria pinnatifida. The sequence continues at coordinate 1,404,093 of JABAKD010000013.1, forward strand.
ACCACGATTTATATTGCACCACCAGTAGATAAAGCGCGGGAGGCATACTCCACAGAAAAAAACATGTTGTCAAGCGAGACATCAGCGCTACAGAAAGAAGTGTCGTATCATGTTTGTGGCGTCAATCCGGACGTGAAAATGGCCTCCAACAATCTAACCAGGGGTTTCTATGCACCACTCACTGCCTGCTTTGCTTTTGCGGCGTCTATCCCTGCTTTGCCTGTTGTTGTCACAGCGTTTCACAGTTCAAGGTGCCAGAATCAGTCTCTGGTCAATCAGCATGACCAACAAGACGTCAGATAATGAACGGCAACACACGAGAGAAGATATATGCAGCACAAGAAACCTGTCTGCGCCGTGCCCACCCCTCCCTACGATTCGGCTGTCAGGGCGGTTCATCCAAGGTGTCAAGCCAGCCTCACTCCGTCCGATTCCATTCGCTACTATTCTGTGCTGTTTGACGGCGATTCGCCTGTTGGGGAGCTACATTCACGTCGCAAGTCAGCCTCCGATCGATCCACATCGGCAACATGCCACAAAAACTGCAGCACAAAAGAGCACCAACCGATCTGCAGACATCGTAGACCATATATATATATCCCTCATTCAGCGCTACAGACTACCCAGACAAAGGACGCGTGCTACGATAGATATGCAGCCTCACTGCTTTTTCTGAGGTTCCTCACTTCGGCAACTTAAGACCTTCTCCTAAAAACTGATTTGGAGAAATAAAACTGCCATCGGATGAACAATCCTTTGGCCTAGGTACACAACGAGAATCGTGAAAAACAAAATGACCTACTTGAGTATTATTTATTTTTTTCCGACGATTTTGGATCAAGGAGCCCCTTCACGAAAAAGTAGCCAAAAAAAGGTATACCTCTATCGTAGCATGCGTCATACGATTGTTCGTGTATAGGCCGTCGCGGGGGTGGGCAGACAACCCCCTCCCCGCAAAGGCTGATATAGAAAGGTGGAACTTAAACTAAAGCGATCTGAGGTCAAGCCAAAGCAATAAATTGCGACGAGCTCCTGGGTGACATCGTCATCACCGAGGGTGGCCCTCAACCCTTGAAATGCCGCAGCAATTTTCCCGCACTAACTCCACGTAGTTTTGTCTCCACAAACGTTTGTCGTACAAGTACTTCTTAGATGAAACGCGGGGACGGCGAGAAGACGTTTCACGGTGGATCACTGCAAACATAAAACTGAAACGAGATAGGTCAAGCCAAACACGCAGTTGGGACCAGCCAAGATATTATCCAGTCGAGGATGTTGGCCTGGTTACGCTACATGGCGTAGGTGTGCATAAAAAGTCACGTCGCTACGTCTATACCACGACCCGTGGACTTCGTGGGCAGTGTAGTTGGTTGGAGTGTGTCGAGTGGCCTATAGGACCATTCGGTGGTTCAAGACCATTCTTAATGTGGAGTTGGATATATTATGTCGAAGAAGTGTTTGTCCCAACGTTCCTCACTTTCCTGATTTTCTCGCGTAAAAAAGCAAAACGAGATAAATCAGGAAAACACTCAGTAGATGAAAATGGCCTTTAGTGAGACATTGCATGGCTTCAACCAGAGACAAAAAAGACAAGTTCCATAAAAAAAACGCTCCGAGGGTACTGTCACACCCACCCTCAAAACTTGGGCATACAACAATGGCCTATTGCGTCAAACTACACGCCCCGCGCCGCCCCCAGATCAAAGCTACTACCATAGCACGCCAACTAACACTATTGGGCGCACAGTAGCCTATTGGGCATACAGTAGCCTTTTGGGCACACAGCAAGAAGCCTATTGCGTCCAACCACACGCCCTACCCCATCCCCAAGCATACCAGGTAGCTACTTGGCTGTGCCGGACGCTATAAATTACACCCAGCAAAACCTCTTCAGCACACAGCAGCCTATAGGGTACAAAACTACGCCCCGCCCCATCCGGAGAGAACTAGATAGCTGTGCCCGACGGTACACAGCACAGGCAATGCGTTCTCTCGCGCAGGTCGTGCAAAACAGAACAGCGTACAACAAACAACAGCCTCTTACGCCGAGGGGGTCCCTCGAGACAGTGTACAACATAGCACTAGCACTCTTCGGCCAAGGGAGCTACGGCGAGACAGATGCTCTACGCCCGTCACGCAGCCGGCGGTCGCGGGCAAATATGTCCTCAGGCGGGCATATCGCTGGCCACGAATAGTAGAACAGACAGACGCTATCGGTGGTCACGCAGCCGGTGATTGTTCGTGGGCACTGCCATCACAACAATACGGCTAGGGCGGCTATAGCTCGTCGAGGTCTTCGAACTCTTCTTCGTCCGCGTCCTCCACTTCCTCCTCGTCCTGAGCAGGTGCCGTCATATATCATGGCATCACAATGGGGTTAAGCATTGCCATTAGATATGACAAGCTTTGGACATTCTCTCAGAGCGCTGCGCCGTGTACTACCGCGAAGTACCAGGGCTGTAATGGACATAATCAGCTTCAACAGAGGTGGGGCACAAATATTTTCGCTTCATGTGTTTATATTTCTGGTCCAAGAGCATTTTTACTGTGGCCAATTGCGACGGTACAGGGGAACGCACATTTAAATAGTGATACTTTGTTTTTGAGGCTTGTGTCTGAACACTTGAGGAGCGCTCGTCAACACGTCTCGCAAAAAAAACTGCAGCTGTTTTTCAGAAAACAACAACAAGAGTTAAATCCAACGAATACATCCCATGGCCTAGGTATATAAACAAAAGAACGTCGCGAAACAAGAATTAAATTCGGACGTTTTCAAGTTATAACCCATTTTCAACTCACATAATTTTCACAGTCTTAACTCCAATTGTGTTGTCCCTATGTCGGCAGTACGGTGCCAAAACGGTTATTCCCCGCCATTCAGATAACAGTTTAGCCAAAAAATGGTACTACTCGTCGTAGCACACCTCCTTTTTTTTTCCGTCATCTTTCGTAGATTAAATTAAGGCCGTCGGGTTGGACATGAAAAATCGGGCACGCGAGGCTGGAAAGGGGTCCCTATGCTGAGGCGTGGTGAGAACTTAGAAACTCAGCCTCGGTCGCAACAACAGTAGCAGTAAAAGGGAAATCTTAATCTTGCCCGCGATTATAAAAATGCCGTCGCGCACTGCACAGCAGGTGCTACAGGTGGAATATATAATATAAATAGTAAAAAGGGCAGAATCAAAAAGGGGGGATATGTTCCACGTTACCTCATCTGGGATCTCTGCCTCCTCGAGGAGTTCCATGCTGTTGAGGCTGAGTGTCTTGGCCATGGCACGCTGCACACGGCTGGCGAACGCCTCGGTGTCCTCTACCTGACCTCCCAAACACACGCCGCACACAGTCAAGAGGTTTGACGGTAAGATGCTGTACGATATGCGTGCAACATGCTGATTGCTAGTACTGTCACTTTCTTTTGCAGGCAATGTAACGGGGGTATACGGCACGCGCGTTGCGCAATGATACGTGTACTGGGCCATCCCAATGTGGGGGTTGCAGTTTTTCGGCCAATCGGTCTATCTGGCTCCTAAATTATTTAATACAGTACTTGCAACATAGTACTCTGCCGTAGGCACAGCGATACCGTGCTGTAAGTACAAGCGGTGGCCTCCCCATAGATAGTGCCGGTATGTGCCAGCCAACGATACCGGCACTATACCAGACACCGGCACTACTGGGTATAATTCCGATACTTGGTACTACGCAAGTATAGCGGATTCCAGTAGAGCCAAGCGATTTCACCGGCACTATACCGGCAACAGGCACTACCTATTTCACCGGCACTGTAGAGAGACAGACCCCCACCCCACTGTGTACTCATATATAGGCCGCATCAAGAAAAATACATTTGTCTTTGGACGCACCTGGAAGCCGGAGGCGGTGAGCGCGGAGTCGTAGAGGAGCCAAGAAAGGTCCTTCGTCTCTTCAGAGTCCGGGTCCTCCTCAATCTAAGACGCCAGATGCAAGAGGGACGCGAGAGCGTTCAGGTGCGTGCGTAGCGTCGAAAGCGGGCAGGAATATTTTACAGGGCCGTGCGGAGGCTGGCATGCGACGATAGGAATATCACATACAGTGTATAGCACCTTTATTTCCTGGGGCCCCTTCTTCGCTTGAGATCTCTACCCCCCGCCCCCCCCCCACCGAAACGCCAACTAAAAACCAAGAAGGCGCAATTGAATGAAAAGTCCATAGCGTACAGCTACCACGACATAGTAGAGCTCTGCACTGGACGAGCTCCGCCGTTGAGACGCACTCCGGTCGAAAAACGCGACCCCCATTGAAGCACTAATACAACAGTACTACAGCAGTAGAGCGTCGTGCCTGCGTGGCAGCGGTATCGGTGGAGGTGCGCCACAAAAACAGGGGCAGCCCCTGCGATGATCACGCGCTGCACAACGTCAAGGACATTCTTGTATACGGGTAGAGGTCGTCTCGGCAACATAAGATGCCTCTGCAGTGCTTGTGCTTGAGGATATTCGTTTTTCGTAACGTTTTTCTGAGATATTTTTTCTTCGGGTATTTCTTTTGACATACTACTGCGGTATTCCTTACAAGCTTCTTCTGGTGACTTGTTTTTAAACACGTCATTTCGGCGACGCCAAAGCACCCGCAGCGGTGGCAGGGCCACGACAAACGCGGCAGAGCTCGCGAAACGACATTTTTTAAAAGTCGCAGACGACAGGACCAGGGGTCTCAAAAAACGCGAACACATCCTTCCCGGTATCATAAGCGTAACCAAACCGCCCAAATGATACCCCCACGGTGCCAAAACACGCGTCTCACCCTCTTGTTGAGCTCGTGTACGATTGGGTGTCTCGGGTTGATCTCCATGCTCCTCTGACCCGCCATCATGCCCATCTGCCTAGAGTCTGACAAGGTCTGCGCCCGCATGATGCGCTCCATGTTCGCGCTGTTGCCGGCCACATCAAATACCACGCGGCGGGCGGGCGGACGGACGGGTGGGCGCAGACGCGGCAGCGAAGGTTTTATTATTAATACTTGCATGTGGTAGTCATAAGGCGTTTTCCTTCTACTGTCGAAAACAGTAACTCCACACAAAATTCAAAGTAGTCTGCACCACAGAAAAGTGGGTGCCAAAGTCTACACCGCTTCCAAGTGTTTCGTATCACAAAATAGTGGGTGCTAAAAGCTTCTTCGTACAGGGGTCAAGCTACTGATAACAGTCTATTAAGAGTCAACCACCCCAACTACCAGTACAAAGCAAGAACTTAAAAGACATGCGTGCAGCAAGCATCGTATCAATCGCATTGCTGTGTGGCATACGCGGCAGCAGAGCTTCCGCTAGACGGGTCATGAGCTTAACTGTTTTCCCACTCCTGTTTATTTACCTGCTCCAATTATGTTGGTGTTGCCCCATAACGGTCTGTTCGTATTGATAGTCTTGGTTACTTACTTGGTCTAAATCAAACACGTTTGTTCCATAATGTGAGTGAAGTGCCAAAATCATACCAGGGGTATTAGGGCAAAAAATGACCAGCAAAAAAAAAGATGGATCGTACGTGACTCGAACCAGCGACCTATGATACGAGAAGCCGAAATAGGGGTGTATCATCCGTTAGGGTACAAAGTGACTATTAATAGCAAAAAAAAAGAATGGATCGTACGTGACTCGAACCAGCGCCCTACGATATAAGCATCGAACCAAACAGCTGATTAGTGTTCACGGAGTTTCTCCCGCATAACAACACCCCGCCATGCCCCTCATCGTCGTCGCATGCCTGACCTGTATCCGTAGGCGGCGGAGACGATGACAGCAGGGCTTCCCTCCACGCGCTGGCTCACGGTCACCTGCCAGGAGCCGTGCGTGAAAGGGAAAGGACCGGCGAAAATAAAGTTAACAAGCAATATCACGGCTGAAAAAAGCCACTCAAATTTAACGATCAAATTCAAACTCAACATTAATAGCAAGAAACAGCCCGGAGCAGGGCTACCCAGATCAAGAGCAAGAAATAGCGCAGAGCAGAGCTACCGGTCCGGCCGATAAACATCTACACCTTTGGTCTCGCGCTTGAAGATGTCCTCGACGCTTTGTTTTTTTGGTGAGCGCCTTGTAAGACGTTGTTAATATACATATATCAAGATATCAACATCTACATATTCACCATTGAATGCGTCTTTGAGGGAGACGATGAGCGGCTTGAATAGGTTCTTGTATTAATATTACTTTCATTTCAAAATTCAGGTCAACATCAATATATCCGTATACAGTTTTATGGTAAGGGTTTCCCGACATGGCAGTGGTGTGCGAGTGGTGTGCGAAAGCAATGTGACCGCCTTGTTGGGGGAAGCCGCCGTATTCATTCCAGGTTATGAGTGCAATTCCACAGTCGCGCCAAGCAATTTTGGCCGCCTTATATCGGGATACCGCACCATTGGGGGGCCCTTACTTTCCATTTGTAGCACCACCGTTTTATGCCGGGACACCGCCAAACTCAGACCGTCTTATTTGGGGACTCCTACCGTCCATAAAACCATTCATATAAAGATTGAGACTACTACGACTATTTTCTTATGAGCATGTCCCTACCTTGGTGATCTTCCCCTTGAAGGTGTCCTTGAGGGAGTCGGTGAGCGGCTTGAACACGTTCTTGTAGTACTTTTCTCTCTTCTTCACGTCCGCCGCATCCTCGTCTCCGAATGTAAGACCTTCCTTCGTTACTGACTGAAGCCTGGAGGCGAAACGAAACGAGGCAGCAGAAGGAACAGCGTGGGGGAGGGGGGGATGCCTGAGATTATCCACTTAAAGCCTTCACAACTGGAAACCCGTTTTTTTGGAAAATTACTTGGAATTAGTATAGGGGGTCTTGGGTTGTGACGTTCGTCGGTTCGAGTACTATTATTGCTAGAGCTGTGAGCCGGCAGGATTTCACGACTAACAACTACAACTAATCAGTAGGTACCGGTAACCAACTAAATGGCTTTAGTCGGCGAGTCGGCCTTGTGAAACCAGCTATTGATAATGGTCGGCCGACGTATCGACTTAAGTAATGCTAGTGAAGCAAACCAAAGAAGTCTCCCCCGAGCAAGGTTGGGGGGGGGGCAGGGGTGGGCCCAATGAGAAAAAAAAACGCGTTCCGTATTAAACACTCCTTCCTACAAGTACGGAAGCCCAGTAAGTCGTATAGTCAGCACCTCCGGAAAACGAATATTATATTAGTCCGACTAGTAACTACAGTAGTTGGTAACTTAAGTCGTGCCGGCTCACAGCAGCAATTATTGCTACCTGCTATGCGTTTTCCTACCCGAATATACTTGGGAAATTCGCCCACGCTCTATTGTGTCGCCACCTTTGAGCGCAGGCTACTATTGGCTACTGCTGCATGCAATTTAGCATGGCACCCGACCCCCAGCACCGTTTCTTGAGTATAGTGAAACAAGGAGCCCCACGAAATTGAAAGACACTGCTGTAGCTCTCGCTAGGAACTCTGGCCTGTGGCGGATGCTTACAACTGACGTCATTCCCAACCCAACCCTATCAAAGCCCAACTAAAATTGCTCTGCTGTCGTTGGGGCCCAAAATGGCTAGACCTCTAATTAGTCTTGATAGAAAAAGAAAGCGGTTTATTTTTAGTTATTTTTCGGAGATTCTCTTTCCGAGATTCTGATCCTCGGGTGGGACACGGGAAACGGGACATGAAAACCCTGTTTTTTGCCGACGTTGGAATTTAGAAATTCGATTCTCTCGAAAAAATACTACAAAAGAGACAACCTCGAGAGAGAGGCAGGGGAGACAGGTAGGGGGCGGAGAGGTGGGCGCATTGTGCACAAGGGAGGGGCGGCGCAAGGCGGAAGTAATCGATTCTTGATTCGCTCACCTCTTGTCCTCGTACTCGGTGATGGACTGCACCGTCATCTCGTCCACAGCCTCGGTGAGATAGATCACCTCCAGCCCCTTCTGAGACAGCGTCTCGAGGAAGGGCGACTTCTCAACAGCCTGTCAACCGCACATTACGAAAAAGAAAATGTACACGGAACAAAATAAAAAGTTAAACCAATCGGAAACAACACGAGTTTTCGCGTTCATGTCTCTCTTGTCGGCTTCTCAAACGCCTGCCACACACAACAAAAAAGTTACACACCTCTCGCCGAAGAGAAAACAAAACACAAGAGCACGCCACATGCACATTAGTGTTTGTTTCGTTTGGGCGATCTTGTAACCGCCTGTGACAATATCATGTGACAACAAAAACATCACAAAAGAAAAAAGGATAAACCAAGCGATAACAAGAGGCAATCAAACCACACCCTTGTGTTCACTGTTTGGGCGACTTTGCAACGGCCCGTAAACGTCAAATCACAATAAAAATACAGTGGGCACTCTGGTTTAAGAGCACCGCGTGACCAGCCGAAACATGGTTCTTGACTACAAAGAGCTCTTATCTATAGTGGGAAGCATATGGCGGTTTATTTGGGGGGACATGCCAGGTTGACCGCTCTTAACTGACTGATTCTACGATAGCCCCCCCCAAACCAGCGATTTTCTTTAGCGAACGAAGGTTTCATCATGCGGCTGCTCGACACAAGGAAGGATACAATTGAAACCAAAGTGTCCATATGTTTTCTTGTGTGCAAAGGCCTATCGATCGATGACGTCGTGGGGGCAAGGGGCACCATATTTCAGGAGATGCGACCGGGAGCTGGCGTTGAAACCGCCGATTTCGTTGAAGAAAAGTTGGGGCGGCTACCGTAGATCGACTCAACTCGTGGTATCCACTGTACCCGAACAAAATGTTTACCCAACAATTTACACGACCAGCACAAAGCACGACTACTTTTTTTTGTCTCGGCGACATCTTAATCGCGTGTAACACCAGAAACAAAAGACAAAAAACACACACAACCGGGGTACACGTTATTCATACAAGCACGTTGACCACACCAAAATAAGAAAGCAACGCAAAACCATGCATTTCTCTGCTTTACGTCAGGAGCAGATACGCCACTAGTACGGACAACACCTAAAAAATGTACACACACCTCGGACAGATCAGGATCTAGATCATACAGATCATATAGATAATATATATTACCGACACTAGGTCCTGTATGTGCCGTTATGAGACGTCTTGCGGGATCTGTGTACATAGAGTACAGAGCCAATCCTGGGAACGTTTGCTAGATCACGCAGCTTGTACGGATAACATGAGCTAGATCATGTAGATCTTCCAAGAAATGTCTATTAATAGATACCTGCACTCAATTGGGGATCGGTGATCAGTCTGACTTGCGAAATATGGATCAAGCGAAAACCAGAAAAACAACGCCACAACGCACTCTTCAAGGGTGCGTTTCGTAGGCTATAGACTATGTTCCTACTAAGTATACCCTTGGTATTAATATCCTTCTCTGTTTCTTTGGCAGCCATCAAATAACCATTGCCTTTCCCAGGTCGCGACACGGCCCACGGGTCGGATCAGGAGGTTTTTAAAACCTAGCGGGTGGACTCGGGGTTGGGTCAGGGGGTGTTGGAAACCCCGCGGGTCGGAACCTGTCGGGTCAGGAGCTCTAAAATCTCACGGGGCGGGGTCGGGTCACCCTGCCTCGATCCGTCTTTCGCGTGAAAATGCCTGAACATAACGACCGGGGGGGGGGGGAAGAAACGTACCTCCGTGGACTCTCCGGCGATGTAGAAGATAGACTTCTGCCACTCCGGCATTCCGCTCACGTAGTCCTCCAAGCTTACCCACCTTTTTTTTTAATACCAAGACACCCGGTCGAAACAGAAAAAGAGGTACGCGAGAGAGCAAAAAAAGGTTCGATCAACGAACACGAAAAATAGTAAAAGTGAACTACGAGTAACGCAAGGGAGAAAAACACAATTCGACACCTATACACATCTATACGAGTAAAAAAAAATAACACCTGTTAGCTCCATACTTCGAGAGTACGATGGTTAGACCGAAGCGACCTCATGGCATCTGATGGTCGCGGCACAACAGTAGGGTGCCTGCGACTTCCGAACTCTGTTGGGTTGGAAAAAAAAGCTTTAAAAAGTAATGAAACTGACGAAAGATTTTCAACCAACCCACGAAAACCAAAAACAAGATAGGGTAAAACAAAAACAAAATGGCAGGAAAACGCACGTTTTTTTTTTGCCGATTTTCGTGGTGTGGTGTGTGTTGGGCTTGGATTGTGATAGTGACGTTCGACTGTTTCAATACTATTAATGGTATTATTTTAGGTTTTCCTACCCAACTCCTACCCACTACCCAGTCAACGTTGGTACCAGTACAGTACATCGCAAACACCATAATAGTAAAGCCAGACTAAAAAAAGACTACACTATACTAGAATAGAAAACAAGAAGGCAACGCAAGGACGGGTAAGGGCAGAAAACAACGCGAACAAAAGGGACAGCACCCAAAGCACACAATGCAAAGCACGTAATGCAAAGCACGTAATGCAAAGCACGTTATGCGAAGCAAGCACGGCAAGCAAGGCAAGCAAAAGCAAAAAGCGATAAGAGCCCACATACGCCTTGTTTCGTCAAAAGGCTGCGGGGCGGTACTCACCTTCCGTCGGACTTGTTGGTCTTGAACCGCAGGAGCTTGATGAGCTTGCTCTTGTTCGCGCTGTCCTCCATCACCCCGAGCTTGATGCTCTTGCTGAACTCCTCCCAGAATTGGTTGTACGGGTGCTCCTAAAGACAGGAAGGCAGGGCAGCGGCAACACAGGCAATACCGGCACGTCGTATCAACACTTTCACGTCCTACCGTAGGGGTGCATATCGTTTTCACGGGTTTTTCACGGGTTGGGTTGAACTGGGACAGGATGATCCAACCCAACCCGTGAGATTCAACAACCTCCTGACCCGACCCGCGGGATTTCCAACACCGTCGCAGGTTCGGTCATGACGCGTGAAGGACCCTGGGTAATTTTGACGAGCCATGAAGCTCACCCCAAAAAGTGACTGTTGAGAAAAGCGAAACTGCAGACCGATCAACACGTCCATGGCCTACTGTAGGTACTATGAGGTACTATAAGGTACGCGGTATAAGCGAAACTGCAGAGCGATCAACACGTCCATGGCCTAGTTCCCATGAGGTACTATTAGGTGCCTGGTACATTTATATAGACGGTAATACAGTAGGGGTACGTAGCCCAATACGGCGGTGGTGTGGTAATAGAGAGCAATATGGCCGCCTTATTCACCATAGTCATTCCAGGTAACGAGTACTCTACTTGTTCTAGTGCAACTGTTCAGTCGTGCCAAGCGATTTTGACCGCCATGTATCGGGATAACGCGAGACCCCCTACTGCAACGGAAACAAAAGACCCCCCCCCCCCCCCCTCCCCCCCGCGGTACTGGGTAGATGGCTAGGATGAGGAGCCACGTTAGCCGATTTTTTTCTTTCTTGTTCCAAAAAGCGCTGCCGCCAATACTCCTACCGCAGCACGCAGTAAGCTTAACCTCTCAACAGATAGCGTTTTTTTACCGCGGGCGATCGGAAGGATCGAACAAAAAACTTGAGTGAGTTAGTTAGTTAATTAGTTAGTTGACTTTTGGTGTCGGCGGCTGATGTTGCACTTTTTTTTCCTCATAAAAGATAGTTTGGTCGACTCTCACCTCCTCGTCCGAGTCGATCTCCACCGTGGCCAGCTTGCGGAGCATCTCCAAACATTTTCGGACAAGCTTTTTGGCCATCACCTTCAGCACCTGCACCCCACCCCGCCAGTAAAAAGAAAATCGCAGTGCAAAAAGACAATTCCTCGTTCCGTTAGTCCATGAAGCGAAGAGCAAAATCACAACACAAGAGTAGTTGACTTGACGTTGGCGGCTGACATTACAATTCTTTTTGTTATAAATAAATAACTACAGAGCACAGGGTACAGACAACTACCACACAACAAAGGACAAAAAACGGAAAAACAACCCAGAAATATGGTAAAAAAGAAAACAGACATGCCAGCACTGGCCAAGCCTCCAATCCACTAGACAGCCCGGTCAAAACACAAAGCCCACGTCCAATCAACTGTAATGTATCCTAATACCTACCAGGTACGTGTTAGCAAACCAACGACTAGACGGCGACATATTATTAGCGTTGCCAAGTCAACTTATACTCAGCCCGCCCAAAGTCCCACTAAAACACCAGCACACACGGGGCCGAACCTTGTGCTCCTGGAGCATCTCGCGGCTGACGTTAAGCGGAAGGTCGTCCGAGTCAACGACGCCTCGCATGAAGCCAAGGTACCGCGGCAGGAGGTCGTTGAACTCGTCCGTGATGAGCACCTTGCGCACGTACAGCTTCAAGCCCCCCTTGTTGTCCTCTGCGGTTGTAAGTGCAGTCAATGAGTGATTGCGGTCAACGAGTGATTGCAGTCAATGAGTGATTGCAGTTAATTGGTGATTGCGGTCAATGAGTGATTGCATGGGATGGTTGCGATGGTGGTGGTTAAGGTGGCGGTTGTGGTCGCTGCAGTCATGGTGAGACAGGAAGCGACCAAGGCGTGGGACAGCGATAGCAATCGGCCCGTAGACCCCGGCCACGATCATCTTTATATTAAGCTACCGTGGAGGGCAGTGCCGGGTAACACACCCTTACACACACAAACAACCCCGACGAGGTCCCCACCGAACGCGCGTTTGTTTCGCGAGGCAGACGGGAAGGGCAACTCCCTCCTCCCCCGAATAGAAACAGCCTGCCTGACCACATGACTTACCGTAGTACTTGTCGTAGAAGTCGTAGGGCGCCTTGCTGGGGGCAAAGAGGATGGACTTGAACTCCACTTCTCCCTCCGCCTTGAAGTGGATCCACGTAGACGCGTCGGAGGAGTCCCCCGACAGTGACTGCGGTGCGGGTATACGGTACGGTACGGTTAGACGGAACTGCGCGGAACGGTATATCGGTCCAATAAGGCAAAGCTGCACGGTAATACGGTAAAACGCAAGGCAAAAGGGCAAGGTAAAGTACGCAGCAAGGCCGGAACGTTAACGTGAAAATATGAGGCGGCCACGACGGTAGAACCATGTAGTGCGGTAAATCGGCACGGAAAAATGACACCGCAAGGTAGAACGTTAAGGCATGATAGCACGGTAAACCGTTCGGCAGAAGGACAGAGTGGGGTAACGCAGCCCGCAACCACCACTATCACCGCCAGTACGACTATCACCACCACCAGCTGCGCACATTGTCGAGATCCGTGACCTCGCCCTTTGTCTCCAGCCCCAAATGACGTTGGCAATAAACATCAACATCAACATCCATCGCTTCCACCACCACCTCTTTTATCAACTATTACCACCACCACCGCCACTACGAACATTCTCATTACCATCACCACCTCACCTTGTAAAAGTTCTGGTACTCCTCGTCGGTGACCTCGTCCTTATCCCTAGCCCAAACGGCGACATTGGCGTTCACCCTTTCCCAGTCCTTCGTCTTGACAGTCTTGTACTTCACGTCAACCTCCACCTCTTCGAACTCGTCCTCCTGAGGAACAAACAACAAATCACACAAAAGCATATAAATACATGAAAAAAATAAATACACATAAAACACATGAACATACTTGTGTTACTCGAGGACCAACGCCCGAATGGGTAGAGTGGACCGTAACTGGACCAAGTCCGGCGGAAGGCTGTTTTCTCGCAGCTCATGGCCGGGCGTATTGCTAGTGGGTGAGCTTGCACAAGTCCCACACTACCCGGAATGATGCCGTTCCGGTTGGCTATCTCCACCGCACTTCATCCTCGGGCTTCAGGTCGGGTTGGCATACTTCGAAGTATTCACGCATCCGTACAATATACAACGGCTGCTTGCGCTGCTGGAGTAGTAACGGGGATCGCCGGTAGCTAGCGCTGGAGTGAGAACGCAATTGGGTTAAATTGACCAGCGACGTGTATGAAAATCCGGAGCTTACGCTTGATTTTTACCCATCCACCGGAGGATACAAAAAAAAGATGGTTGTGTTGCATCAAGCAATCGCACTGAAACTGCAGCCCACAACTCCGAAGGAAGATCCCGGATTTACATGCAACACGAACATACCAAATATGATCATATCTCACGTCAAGCCTAGACCGCTTCGAAAGTGTTCTGTTGAGGAGGAACAGACGCTTACAAGTAAGAATACTGATATGCTGACAACCGTTGTTACGAATTTCTTGGTGTAACCGCCTTCTTGCGTCACCCGTTTGTCTTAGCTACAATATAAAAAACGACACCGTCATTCCAAAAGGAAATTATATGGCAACACACAAGCACACGTACACACACCGAAACACACACAAGGGCCCAACACGGGGACACGCTCACCTCGTCCTCATTCTCGTCTTTGTCCTCATCAGAATCTATCACCCCCAGCCAAGGATCAGGTTCGAGTTCGTTTGTCAGGGTCACGGGCCGCCAAACACAAAAACAAAACAACGCAGACGCGGAATGGGGGGGTGGGGGACGCCATCAGCACCGCATACGTAGTAAAGCAGAGCAGGCTCGAAACAGGCAAATCGGCGTCGTAGGGTTATTGGGCAAAGCAGTGTGGCCTTGCAATAGTATTAACACAACACAAGCGTACGTTCGTGAAGCAGCGTACAACAGCAAAGCAGCGTAGCATAGCGATAGAGCAGGCCAGAAAGGCAGCGTAGCCTAGAAAACCAGCGCAACATATCATAGCAACGTAGCAGGACAGCGCAGCCCAGCAAAGGAAAACAAAGTAGCAGAGCAGCACCCGTGGCCACAAAGCACACAACAACTCTCATTACGACACACCCCACCCTCCCCGCTGCTGACGATGAGGTTATGCCGCTGTTAATAGCTAATTTCCCCCAAACGTAGCCCGTGGTCACCACAAACAAAGCGAAAAAAACCCGGGCGGAAAGAACAAAGCAAGCACGCACGAAAAAGGAAACGCGCACCGAAGTACAACACTAGCCAGTCCAACCGTGACTACCGGGTACTACCGTGGGCGTAAGTGAAAGGACGACCCTTGTGACGGAAAATTAGTACCCCGGCGGTCCTTATATGAAGAGCCTTTCACGGATCGGACTGGAACAGGGTGACCAGGCCCGACCCGTGAACACCTGACCTGACTTCGCCCATGACATGTCGATCACCTGACCCGATCGGCCGGCCGGATGACGACTCGTGAGAAGCCCTGCTTACATGTATGCTCAGGCTGGTACGTAACAACAACTGCTCACCCGCGGCCTTTTCCTTGTCGTCCTCCTCCTCGTCCTCGTCCTCCTCCTCGTCGTCTACCTCTACCTCCTCCTCCTTTTCCACCATCTGGAAGATAGGGAAGGTGATGAACTCCGAGTAGCGGTGGATGAGCGACTTCAAAGAAGACTCGCTAAGGAACTCCCCGGCGTCCTCCTTCAGGTGCAGCACGATCTCGGTTCCCCGGCCTGAAAACGCCATCGTGCAGTATATAAACAACGCCAACACCCGAAAAATGTCAGCAAAACAAGTTTGAAGCTAGGACATCCTTTTCATGCTTATGATGCACCTGATTTCACGGCAAAAACAGAAAAGACCACACTATTCTCCTCTCACGGTCAGGATGGAAAAAACAAAACACTCGGGGCGGAATTTCTCTATACAACGAAAACCAAACGTCTAGATACAGTTTGTTTTTTACATGGTGCTTAGCGTACCCCCCCCATGTACTATAACAGTAAGTCAAGCGATTATCCACGTGGCGTGATACACAAGTTGCGCCTACGATCGTTCGGTTTTCCACGAATGCTGACCAGGCGTGTCTCACCGAGGGTGTTTCCTCGAGGGTCCTTGGAGACCGTGAAAGTGCTGTCGGCCGTGGACTCCCACACGTACTGGTCATCGTCGTTATTCTTAGAGATCACCTGTAACGTCCACCACGAGAGCAAGAGCAAGAAGCCGCAAACACACGCTTAGGGTTAGGCTGGTAAATACAAAAATAAAAAGCGCAGCAGACGAGTACAAAACAAATTAATCCTTATACGACTGCTGCCTTTATTCCAATTCTAAATCCATTCAAAAGGTCGACGTCTCCGTAACGAGAGTACAGCTTCTTGGGTAACTGCAAATTTTAACACACACTAATTCCAAGTAATCAATCCCGAAAAAAGAGGGTACAGCTCTAAAGGGGCTAAACTTCCTTTTTACACAACCGCCTAAAGAAAACACACAAAAGTAAAACAAAAATACACGTGTACGCACCTGCACCCTGTCGGCGACGAGGTAGACAGAGTAGAAGCCAACACCGAACTGACCGATCAGGCCGAGGTCCCCGGTCTCGGTGAGCGCCTCGACGAAGTTCGTCGTTCCGGAGCGCGCCACTGTCCCCAGGTTCGAGATCAGCTCGGCGCGGGTCATGCCCACACCAGCATCCCGGATGGTTAGCGTCCGCGCCTCCTGCAAGGGGTTCCATCGGTTGTTCGGTCGGTCGGTCGAAACAAAGAAGATCCAGACGCCATACGTTAGATAGGTCGGGGTGGGAGGCAGTCTGCTGGTTGGTTGGGACAGAGAGGAAGAGGCGCTACGCGTATTGTAAGTTGCGTGGTTCCCATGGCGGGTTTTGCCGGTATGACAGGTCGGCGTAAGGGTTGGTCGGTCGGCATGGTTTGGTGGGTGCGTTCAATCGGAGCAAGGTATCTGCGCAGGTGTTTACGAGATTTTAGGCGACAACGTCGACAACCAATAACACGAAATTGACGCGGTATTCCGGAAGAGGGACATGGAGTCGAACGAGTTGTCGGCGTCCCACGAGATCGAGGCGTTCCTTGCGGGCCCCAGGCAGGAAGCCTTGCAGCGTGGATGTGATGGGAGAGTTGGCATTCCAGGTCTTCGTCCTCACGTTTCTGGAGGCAGCGGTGCTACTCCTGGTTAAAGATATGCACGCCTTAGGGTGCGTCTTTGGTTTGCAAGCATGCTGTTGGTTGCGTTTCTCCGTACGTGTTCAACCATATCAGGTATTACGGTTGAAGGCGAGTTTGGCTATTCAACGACCGACCGACAACACCATCAACCGGCTACTCCTGGTTTAAGATATGTACGCCTTTGGGTGTCTTTGGTTGCAAGCATGCTGCTGGTTGCGTTTCTCCGCACGTGTTAAACCATACCAGGTGTTACGGTTGAAGGCGAGTTTGGCTATTCAACGACCGACCGACAACACCATCAACCGGCCGACCGACCCACCTTGTCAGCCGTAATTCGGATGTCAAGGTCTTTCGTGTCGCCGAGCTTGTCTGGGCTGGCCACGGAGAGGAATCTGATCTTGTCCAGCGCGTCGGAGGCGTTGCTGATCAGCTCGCGAAGGAAGATGTCCTTGTTCTTGTACAGGGAGTTGATGATGATGTCCATCAGCCGGTTCACCTATCATACAGCACACACCGTACAATGCGGCGCCATAAGTTGCACGTGCACGCCAGAGAAAAACAAGAACGGCAGTAACACCGGATATGGCACTCACTGCCTTACCTCGGCCTGGAGCTAGAAAGCCCCCGCCCAATGTCTGCCGATACGTAACCGTTACTAGATCTTTCAGCGCTGTACCTGTAGCCGCATTCTTCGACAATACAAGTACGATACACCAGGCATCAGGCATACACTTGATATCGTGCTTTCTCTGACCGCGCTGTCACCTACAGCAGTGCAGGATAGCAGGTATACAACCGCTGCCATCTACAGTACGCATACTAGAAACACACCTGATATGGTAGTTACTGGCTTACCTCTGCCTGGAACTCGAAGGCCTCCGCTCCTTCCTTAAGCTTGTCCTCGAATGCCGCGTCCATCGTGGACTGGACCACCTCATCGGCCAAGGCCAGCCCTGTTCCCACCGACCCGCCCCCTGCATACATACATACCACGCACGGCACCCCACAAGTCACATCGTTAACACAGACGATGAGAATGCTCAAGGCAGGTCCAGCAAAGGGCGAGAGCGGCTCCCCACCAGTTGACCCAAGTACATATTTTCCCCTACTGTCTTGCACCTGTCAGAAACTCTCGAGTACCAGGTATACTTTATCGAGTCCTGTATTGCTGTACTACCGAAATACTCTTGAGTACTTTTGAGCACTCTTGAGTATTTTGGAGCACTTCGAATTAAGTACGTTCGATCACTACTCTGCAGATACGAGTAAGTTCTGCGGTCTTGCTGTGCTGCTCTAAACTACGAGTAGACTACCGCGGTATTATGGCTTGGTATCATATAACTCAACATAAGGCGCACCATCGGACGAAATTTCCACAAGGCCGGTTTCCTCGACGACGGGGAGAGAGTACAAACGCCTAGCGACGAGTCCACGGCATTGTCTCCATGAGCTCTCGCCAAAGCCACCATCTTCTTTTGGTGTGTCCCCTTACCTCGGAGAAAATCCGTTACGAAACAAATCGCAACGGGGCGTGCTATCATGCGTGTTACTGCTGTGTGGTGTTGCGTACGTTATCATACTGATATTACCGCGGCTGTACCTATACCTCCTTGTGAACACTCAAGATATGTACCAGGCAAGATACCACTTCCCTGGGATTTTCCAGAACAGAACAACGTGCAACACGGGCGGCACACGTTCAAAAAGGATGGTGTCTTTGGGAAGATCTCGTCGAGCGCTTGCCATAGACGCATCGCTTGGTGTTTCGGAATTCCCGCTGTCGACAATTTCCGCTCGGAAATTCGTCCGACGGCGAGTGCAATCGTGCGTGTAATACTCGCACGGCGGGCTTGGTTGCACTGCTGCTGCCGGCTTCGCTGGCACGAGGCAAGGCCTTTCCCGTGTGAAATAAATCTGTGGCAGCAAGATCTGGTCAACAAAGCATCCGGCAAAAACTCCATCTCAGGACGCCAGTCTAACAAGCGCTACTGGGGTCCAGCAAGACACCCGCTGCGCGCAGAACATGCGTGCTCCTGCGGGCATCTACCACGCAACAGTGGCGGTGGATTGGTCAATGGCGAGGGTTGCTCTACCCCGCGAGCTACCGGTTGCGGACAAGCCAGTCCACTGCCGTACGAGTACAAAGCTTCTCGAAGAAGCTCGCTGGGGTCGCCAGCGCAAAAGATCGTCAGCAGGATGCACTCACATTGGGCAGAGGCTTGCAGCGCGGCAGCCACGCACAGGGTGAGGAAGCGTGACCTTCTCATGCTCTCTGTCGGTTCTGTCCAACGCTTGGTGGTATCAAAAGCGGGGTGTAAAACACGACTAAATTGCCTCACCTGCGTTAGGGTTTTCTTCGATTCCGAAGGTTGCCATAACCTGGACAGGCCTTGCAAACACCGGAGTTTATTGAACACTACTTGAGTTTAATCACAAAACGCCCCGCGTACACGGCAAGCGCTGATTGGCCCACGATTTTCCACCAATACCGAGTGTATCACGTATCACCTGTCACCTGTTACCCTATTCCCCATACCCTATATGCCTTGTACCTGGTATTCCACACCGCCGGAGTCGAGGGATTACTAGACTTGTAAGACCTCCGAGCACTATGATTGTAGAATTTCGCGGATATCTATCCACGGGGATCAGCACCAGCACCTACCGCTGACCATCCACCAGTTATTCAGTTGTTATTGGCCTCCCCGATCCTATCACAGAGGGCGATCCCTAAATATCTTCTGTCCCCTGGCATAGCATAGAGTTGCGCCGCGTTACCATTTAGCTGTTTTCCGCGCTCTAGACGAGAACTCGTGCTCTTGCTGCTGCTACTGCATTGCTGACGTCCGCCGCTCTGAGGCTGCAGCAGCTGCGTGCTGCTGCTGTGCCACTGTGTTTTGCTGTATGTAGCTGCTCCAAAGAAGGGAATGCCCGTTTGCTACAAGCTGTCGGCGACGGCTCGGCTGTGGGATCTTGTCTTGCTGCCGCTGCTGCTGCCGCTCGCTACTGCCGCTGCTGCTGCTGCTGTCCCCGGCACACTAATGCTAGTTGTGCGTTCGTTGGTAGCTGGTCCACGGCACATATCTCAGGAAGTGACAGCCGGTACAAACGTGGCCCCTGCGCTGGAGTGGTACTCGTACCTTCGGCAATCGCCGGCAGAATGTTGCGATTCGGAGTATCTCGTTTTGGGCGGAAGTGTAAAGCGTGTATTGTATTCATATATGTAAAGTCAAACAGTCCTTATATTCACGTGTGATGAGTCACTCTTCAGCATACGGGACCCCTGGGCGGGGTACAGGACACGGGTACTGTAGTAAAAACACGGGCGATCGATGTTGTACGCAGCTTGTAAAGATGAGTATCGACCCTAAATTCATCGAACTCACAGCTGATGCACGTCGTTAGGATAGTTTTATAAAACAAAGCCAAACTTTGAGATGCACAGGAAAATTTAAGAAATCCGGGAGCTGTTATACTGAGGCTAGTATGAACGCACACTTTTTCTCAAAGAAGACATTCATGTAGCCTTACCTATCATTCCTTTTTCTCATCAGGTGTCCCTTGCTGGTATTGTACTGCTGTACCAGGTATACTGGTAGACTATACCGTAATACTGTGCTGCTGATATTATTAGTTGACGTGACAATCTTTTGTACGCTCCCTTTGAAACTTGTTCGAGTTCCTCAAGGATACCAACGTCACGTATGAATGGTGGTGTGGTTGCTGATGTTATAAAACTTGAAAAGGTAGACTATACAAGGTTCCCCTTCGGGAGGTGGACACGTGCCTCCCGGGGGCGACGCAAGTCGAATGACTACAACTGATGATGAAGTATTTATTATGCAGAAGGTGTATATCGGAGGGATGCGTAGTGGAAAGAATGTGGATAATATAAGATATCACAGACATTTGGAGGAGGAGGGTTGGGATATTGCTGAGGCTCGGTGTGATAAGTTATTCGAAAGTCCACTCCGTATAACTGCGTGGCAGCAATTAATTCTACGTTTGTAGCATATGCGTAAGGCTGTGACATGAAGTGGAGATACTAGGGTGTTTGCGTAGATCAAATTATGGTTTGGTCTTGCGAACCAGGCTATTCACCATGTTCATAACCGAATCCGATATGAAAACGCTTGCGAAGACCCACAACACGATTTTCGCTTTTTATGAAGACAAAAAATTCTACGAATTTTCCCCAACACCTCTGAGCCCGTCCTTCGCGACGTACACCCGAACTCAGTCGGGCGCGCCGACGCAGCCCTTCAAATGGAACGGGGGCCTGTATTCCAGCGGGAGCTCGTACCCTCTGTGCGGGCTGGTGCTGCTGCACCTCCGATTTTTCAGGGAGCAGCTGTACCCGGAGTGCAGGGCATGGGTATGCTGCTGTCTAGGCAGTTGAACAGCGCAGCGTACGCAGCGATCGCGGGTGGGATGCAACAGCATCAACAGCAGCAAGCAGGAGCAGCTCCAGCAGCAGCTTCACCAGCAGCACCAACAGGAACAGCAGCAGCAGCAGCAGCAGCAACAACAACAGCAGCAATAGCAGCAGCAACCACGGCAGACAACAACGCACCAACCTCTTCCGCCTCCCATCCAAGACTCTACGAGCGCTCTTCCGCGTCTCGGGCCGGGGCGTTGCTCAGCGTCTGCGCTGCTACGCAACAACACACGCAGCTGCAACACACGAGGCAAATCGTGATGCGATGGTGATTTCTTGCCAACTTCACGCCGCATATGCAGTGATTTGATTCGCCCGGGGTAACCCGGATGGTCTTGGCCAACGATATTTTCTTCTTTTCGAAACCCAAAAGACCCAAACCCAATCCGAAAATAATCTGGTCTTGAGGGCGTTTTTGGACGATTTTAGGGCGTTTGGGAACTTTATTTTGGGAAGTTGATTATTTTTTGGGACCGGGAGAATAGAAAATGACCAAACCAAACCATAATCTGATCTTCGCATACACCATACTCTTCGACACTCGAATATGTAGTAGGTTGAGATCCAGCGACTTCCACAAGTTCTTGATTTGCTCCAGCTAAGATGCTGTCGTGGAAAGTGTTGAAACCTGATCCTGGGATAACGGTGGTTGTGATGTGGGCAATAATATGTGCACGGACGATGTGATGTAAAGCTGGGTTGTTGTGCACACGACGCGAGATACATCTTAATAAACATGCACCATCACCATTATCGGGAATAATGGACCATTGACCAGAATTGTTATTGTTGCCGCTGTTGTTGTCTTGATCATTTTCGCTGTGTGATGGGTTTGTACTGCTGTCGCTGCTGTTAGAGGAATCATTGGTGTCAATTTGTTGTGTGTTTTCTGTGTCCAGTATTTTTCCCCGCGCGCTTAATTCGCTACTACTGCTGTATGGTAACCACCGTGTAAATTGTGAGGGAGAACTCACAGTAAACTTAGAGTCTATGGACTACGTGCTGCTTGCTGGTGGTGCTGCTGACGGAACTTTGCAAGACAAACGGAACTTTTTCGGGCACGTTGGCGTTGTTTGTTCCGTTCAGAAAAATATCTTGTTTTTACACCGACAAATGATTCTTTATTATCTACATGACCTTGATTTGCTCCAGCTAAGATGCTGTCGTGGAAGGTGTTGAAACCTGATCCTGGGATAACGGTGTACAAATTGGTTGTGATGTGGGCAATAATATGTGCACGGACGATGTGATGTAAAGCTGGGTTGTTGTGCACACGACGCGAAATACATCTTAATAAACATGCACCATCACCAATCTCGGGAATAATGGACCATTGACCAGAATTGTTATTGTTGCCGCTATTGTTGTCTTGATCATTTTCGCTGTGTGATGGGTTTGTACTGCTGTCGCTGCTGTTAGAGGAATCATTGGTGTCAATTTGTTGTTTGTTTTCTGTGTCCAGTATTTTTCCCCGCGTGCTTATACCGATGTTTGTTGCCGATATGGTCTGTTGTGTGCACATCGTTACTTTTGCTTGAGTTGTGTTGCTACTTTATATCTCTTTATACAGGTTTCGCTACTGCTGTATGGTATCCACCGTGTCAATTGTGAGGGAGAACTCGCAGTAAACTTATAGTCTATGGACTACGTGCTGCTTGCTGGTGGTGCTCTATTGTAAAACCGCTGTGTATGTTCTTTTGATGAGAGTAAACGTCTTGTGTATTTATTCTCCTCGGTCCATCCAGAAAAAAATCCCGTTCTCAATAAAATTAGATTTTTTATGATCTATATATTATTGCCGCTCTCTGCGGTTGCTTGCTGCTGCTGTGATCGTAGACAGTTCATACCGATGTTTGTTGCCGATATGGTCTGTTGTGTGCACATCGTTACTTTTGCTTGGGTTGTGTTGCTACTTTATATCTCTTTATACAGGTTTCGCTACTGCTGTATGGTAACCACCGTGTCAATTGTGAGGGAGAACTCACAGTAATGACATAGTTCACGTCGTTGCAGCGGGTACATATACACCGCGCCCGCGTCTAGCAGTGCGGGAAAATTCTCTCGCAAATACATTTTGATGCCACCCCGATGTACGTGCGAGGACTAAAGTTCCACCGTGTGTGTAGTAGACGTATTTAAGCCTGACGATATGCCTATATTTTAGGCTCTAAACCAAATTAAGCCCTATCGTGTCTTAAATGTCTACAAAATAGGTCTATTTTATCGACCTAACGACCACGGCAGACCACGGTGAGATATGGATTTTCCCAAAACATGCACTTGGGCACATTTTGGCCCAAGTGCATATTTGAAGCAATTTTCCGAGTATTTTCCAGCAAACAGCATTTCAGACGACAAAAGCTCGAGGAAACATCAGACGGATGCCTACATTTCGAGGGTGGAAATTGAACCGGGTTGAGGGCCAGTCCTGCTGTGCTGCTGTACTGACTGCCACACTGAGGCACACCGAAGGCGGCAGACGCCTGCGAGGTATCCTACATATGAAGCGAGTATGGAGTACGAAGCACTCAATGTTTTTGCCAGGCACCAGTTATTTGTTTTGGCCGTTTGTTCAAGCTCGCACAGCATGGGCAGGGGAGGGTCTTTCTCGAAGTTTCCACCCACTCATGTGCTGGCTCATGACATAAATCCTCGTCTTGCCATCTGCGTCTGGAGTAGTGCAGAAATATCATAGTCTATTTTCAAGTAGTTTGATCTTTCCTCGGCTTTTCTTTTTATGCGTACTACTGAAAGAGACCACTATTTCGAGTTTTAGACATATGGTGTTTTTTTTATGCGTTTAAGGTCGAAATATCGAATGGCCTAGCTCTTCCAGTTGGAAGTACTTAAGACCTAACCTCGAGGCTTAAATACGTCTAGTGTGTGGTTGCCCGGGGACAGAAGTGTCTCGTACCCCGCAAAATAGAGCCAGTCTCGGCGGCTTTCCGCGGCCATAGCTCGCGCCACGGACGTCCCATGAGCCCGGCACACGGCTGGTAATATACCGACGGGTAGTCTGATCGCATTGCAGAAGAAAGCACACCAAAAAACTCTGCGCCGGCGGAGAAAAAGGGACGGACTAGGCAAAAAAATCAAAATGGTACATATGCATATGTAAAATGTTGGTACAGCCACATAATCGTTAGGAGTTTCGGAACTATTACCACTTGATAGCATCATAAATGAAAAACGATAAAGACAACGCACGGGGAGACTCCCCCCCCCCCTCCCAATCTTTCCCGTGATGTCGTGCCCGGTTAAACATAAATATATGGCACATGCGCTAAAATACACAATTGTCAAGGCACCTAGTCTATGGTATAGCACTGCGACCTCGTATGTCCTCGCGACAAACTTGATGAAAACCCTGCCCCCCCCCCCCCCCCCCCCCCCCCCCCGCCTTGAAAACTCCGCCCTCCCCTCATCGATTACACAATATTCGTACAATATGATAAACTGATGCGTTCCTTCCACAACTGTCAGATTTTGCTCCCCTCAATAACGGGTGTTACAGTTTCCGTGCACAGATTGACCCCCCCTCCTTCTTTTCACCCCGCCCCCCCCCCCGCCCCCCCGCCCTCTCCTTAAAACTCCGCCCTCCCCTCACTGGCAATACGGCTTACAGGATATACAAGATAAACTGATGCGTTTCTTACACAGCCGTCAGATTTTGTGTCGCCTCAAAAACGGGTTATATATATAAAGATTGTTGAGGACAGTTACCATGCCACTAGTACAACGGAGTACCAGATAGTCCATTGTAACCTATCGATTGCGCTGTCGTTAACATATCATACGTAGTCATCTGGTATACCTAGTACGTAGCTCGTACCAGGTACGTGGTAGGACGCATCAGCCTGACGCGCTGTTATACACGACTGCTATACACGAGATAGTACGTAGACATTTTCAGGGAATATCGGACCGGTTCGTTG
Organism: Undaria pinnatifida; assembly: GCA_012845835.1. Taxonomy (NCBI): domain Eukaryota; class Phaeophyceae; order Laminariales; family Alariaceae; genus Undaria; species Undaria pinnatifida. The sequence goes on from JABAKD010000013.1 coordinate 1,429,285, forward strand.
TCAAGGATAGGTACTAGCCTTTGGTACGGAGCAGCACGAGGCGCTTCGGCGATACCAGTGCAAGGAGTGTGATATGTGTACGTACGTATCATACACAGTTGGGCACGTACCTCGTAGGATCATAGGATCATGTGAACCTCGTAGATGGTATATCGTAGATTGCGGCGGAACCCTACAATGCAGGTTGCAGTTTACCGTTGGCCCGAGGTGTTTTGTACCGGTATGTTTTTACGGTAATCCCACTGCTTGCTTTTTAGTTTGGTTCGTACGCTTTCATAGGGTCTTGAGCTGCGATCGATCGCGCATGCACCACGCACACTCTCACACAACTCAACTCAACAGCGCCACTGTTCGCTCTTCGTCTCTGACAGCGCTAATAATACACACCCTACTGCTCTCGGGGCATCTTATTCTCATCAGCTCTGCGGACCTCGAAACTTGACCGCAACGGCAGAGTAACATCTATCTGCTGAGTGCTTACCTCTCGTGCCAGATCTGGCATGACCCAAATAGCACCCAGCCACAGGGGACGTATCTCTCCCATGATGGTTTCGCCCCATAGATTGATTATCACCACCTTGTTGACCCTGGTACAATCTACACTGTAGTTCTCAGGAGAGTCGCCGACCTCTATCCTCAATGAGGATACACACCCAGTGATACGAGCGATCGGAGTATCACACACAGCTTGCAAAGATGAGTTTCGACAAAATCTTCGATCTCACAGCTAGATTAGAGTGTATTTTTATTTTTTAAATACTAAATAGCCCTAAAAATATAAAATACGAATAAGACTGCGAGCACTACAAGAAACCATGGCTGCTATGTTAGAAACCATGACGAGCACAATTCAAATCGAGTCGACGAGGGAAGAGAGGGCTGAATACTTTTCGCGATAAAAAAGAAGGCGCGTACATGGTACACCGTAGTGGGGAAGGGGGAAAAGAGCCTGCTAAGTGACTCCGATTTTGAGCTACGTCTGCAGTAGGGAGGGCGAACGAGAAATAAAAAGTGCGAAGATATTTGATGGGATGAGCGAAAACAAAAAAATTACGGCTGAGATTGGGAACCATGGCCGATATGTTGCCCACTAAATAATAAGGAAGCGAGCCCTAGAAAGATATCCGTGCTTCAGAAGGCGGATGTAGAAAATCCGTAGAGCCACTTGCTTAAGTTAGCATGCGAGCTGAATGTGTGGTTCCCGGCCACATGCAGAGCTGAAAAGTTTGGTCGATCTAAAGGAGAACGCACTCGAACGCCTTTCCGAGCCCGACGTCCTTCATCATGTTAGCGCAGTAGATTGCCTTTGTCACCCCTAGTGCCGCTGTGACAACTTCTAGTTCCATGGCTGACCAGCCGTGATTCCTCGAAGATCCACCTCAACGCTCACTGAGCCGTTTGACATCATCACAATGTACTATATGGGGCATTGACTTGCCCTTGTCCGGGTTGTTGCCCCAGTTAGCGCCCGCAAACGCGGTTAGGTCTAAACCCCCTTTCTTGTAGGTGATATCGTAGTTGATCGTGCCGGAAAAAGGCAACGGGGGACGTGCTTGGATTCCCCCGTGTGTGCATTTGATGGCTTTGGCATGGCCCTCGAAAGTTGGTTGACGCCATAGAGGATGTCGGAGCGAGTCGGTTGAACCGGGTGCATTGATTAACGTGAGTGATTGCCTAATATCGCTGCTTCTCTGTTCGTTAAGAAGATTCCCTTCTGGCTGGCCGAGTGACACATTTTTCCTGCTCCGGGCGTGCTCACGGGTTTAAACTTCCCCATTCCGTACATTTCGAGCACAAACCTGGTGTAGTCTACCTGGGAGATGGTGAGTGTCCCGCCTTCACCGTTACGGGTGACTTGCATACTGAGTATCATCGAGATGTCTCCCATGTCCGTTGTAGCAAAGCGGCTCATTAGCTTCTCTTGTAGCATCTTAGGTACCGCCTTGTCGCCTCCAGCCAGCATTAGATCGTCAACGTAGAGGGTGAGGATGGCGTCCGGCTTCTTGCTGGTGTTAGCCGTGTTGTTGTTGATGGAGTCGCCATCCGTGTAGTAGACGTAGACCAAGAACCTGTTGAACTTGATGGAACTGATGAAACTGAAGCAGCCGGTGAAGGCGGCGATTGTGACGAAGTAAACGAAGGGTTTGACATAATAGATGTAGTAGTCGCCACTAGTCCTGCTTCAGCCACCTTTGCTGTATATAGTGGTGATGAGGTTTTCGTAGCTTCCGCCAGATTTGCTGCAGTTGCTGATGATGATAATGATGATAACGATGATGATAACTGGAAGGTGTTTGCTCCTTGTCTTGATCTGCTATAGGTTCCGCGTCTTGATTTGCCGAACACGCCATTTTCGTTTGTCGTCAAGACGTTGATGCTGCTGGTGGTGACGGCACTGTGATGGGTGATGGGTAGCTGATGGGAGTGGTAGTCGTTGAGAAGTTGACGGGCGTGATGATGACGTCGCAGCGATGCATGTGTAGCTGATGGGATCATGAAGGAATAGTAGTATGTTGAGTAGGCACGAAGTAGCTGGAGCAGTCTTAGAGGTAGTCTCCAGCCTCCGTTGGAGGCAATGTATCTAGGCTGTAGAAACTTGTCGCCATTTTCTTCCCCTTTGAACGGCTTTAGAGTTGTCCGGGGTCTTCTCAAACGGCCCAAGCGTTGCGATCACGGACCCGTTCAGATCCTTTTTGCCCTCGCTCACCGATTTCCCAAGCATGCTGTGTTATTTATGTGTAGAGCGATTGACGATTTTGGCTTCCTGCTTGGCAGTGGTGGCTAGAAACAAAAATCCTGTCCCTGGAAACCCGATCCCCCTGCGCTGTAACCTGGTGTTGCAGAAGGTCCGTGGCGAAGTTGGCGTTGCGTTGTTTGACTGGCCTCTTTTGGAGTTTGCACTTGTCGTCGGAATGGAACACGGTTACTGTACATGCACCGAGCACCGCTTGGATCCTCCTCCGCCTTGCTTCGTTCTCTGCTTCTGGGGACCCTTCATTCGGTTGATCTTGTTAAAGTTAGGGTCGTATTTGGGGCAATCCGCCCTGCGCATGTCCAAAATTTCCGTAAATGTAGCACTGCAAACCAATGAGACCTTCCTGGGCTTGCATGGTGACACTGCGTCCTGAAATTAAGGACGTGCTCGAAGAACGTGACTGGAGGTCTGCGTACGTACTACGCATCGTGGGTTTTACGTCCTCTAGCCCGAACTCACGGTCCCTGAGGCTGGTGTTGCGAACGAAGTTGTAGTCAGGCGTGAGTGTGTCGAGTATAAAGTCGCCAAATCGTTCAAGAGAAAAGTTCCCTTCCATGTCGTGAAGACGCGATCACGTTGATGTACAGAATTCGTCTGGATCCTCGCCATGATTTTACTCTTAGCTAGCTCATCGTACAGCTACTGTCTAGCGGCATTGCTGACGGCGTCGTATTTTTCCTCAGGCGTCATCCAAGCGGCTTGTACGTCTCCGAGCCCATCCTCCGATTTCCCGCCTTTCATGACGTCGTACGACTATAGTAGTTAGCTCCTCCGTTCGCAGCTAGAAAGAAGACTGAGTAGAGGCTGACATTGTTCCGACGCCATTTGGCCAGGTTGCCGCCTAGCGTCGGGTTGGGCTGTTCCTGTTCCATTAGTACCTCATATACAGCTGGAGCAGACATGTTGATATGGACCTTTACTCTTGCCTTCCATTCGCGATAGGCGTGTTTTCCCTTCTTGTCGAAGTTCGGGAGACCCCTTGGCGTCGTCGCTACCATTTTTATGCTGTTGTCTTCCATGATGCGAAGAGCTTTGTTTTGCGCCGCACCTATGTGGTACTGTACTGTGGTATTTTCGAACCGCAACCTCAGACAATGCCTGATTAATCAAGGAAATTTCCTTTGATGTACGAGCACGAGTGTACCCGTTACGAGCGAGCACAACGTTGCTTATGATCTTACCTGCAGCTGATGCGAGCTTTTTCCACCATCTGGGCTTGGTTACAAATCGAATTCAGAGCCTTTGTTTTGGTGCCTTTGACTCGTCACGGACATGATGGTGAGGTCGAGTCGGATTGAAAACATCGCACCAGAGCACCAGAGTCATCTCTTTTACATAGACCTTTCTCTTAAACGGTGTTGCGTCCATAAGGGCCAGTGCTTACAACTTTGAAGTCCTCATTTCAACGTTTAAATGGTTCACAAGAAACGACATTGATAACCATGTTGATGTGTCGCACATATACCACTGTGAGAATGCCGGAACTTCACGACGAAGCTTTTGGATAATCTTGCTGTACTCGTATACCGAAAACGTATACGATACTGTGCGATGTATGCTTGAAAAGCGCGCCGGCACAAACCACCAAATCGATTTCAACTCATATGTCCTAAACGGTGGCTCGTTTTCCATCTGCCGTTTTGTGGAATCTCGCAGAATGTCGACTGGAAAGAGAACGGCGTCAAAACAGGCGGCGAAAAAAAAACGCCCATTACCGGCGTGCTGACAGTCAATGCGGACGGTGACAAGCTCCGGCCATTGCTCATATTCAAGGGCGCCGCGCATGGGAAGCCCCCGGCAGCGAAAATAAATTGAGCACGGGTTCAAAACTTACAAGGACAAGAAAGGTCACGCGCACCCCCAGGCCGTTGTTTACGCCGTGGATGACGATGCATGGCCCTCGCAACGAGTGTACAACTGGGTTTAGGTGCCTCAAGTACATGTGGGAACCAACGCCCTGGGTGCGGGGAGCAGGCCGGAGGGGCTTTAAAGCCATTGTCAGCCAGTCATGCTGCTAGCGTGGGATGATTCCACCGTCCACATGACGGATGCGTTGAAAGCTGCGATGGCGAAGGCGAAGATGATGTTGTTCCTCATCCATGGAGGGCTGACTCCCAGCTGCAGCCTTTCGATGTCTTGCTGCGAATGTAGGCTGAGAGACTCCAGCAGGTGATCGCAATGGTTGACGCCTAGTAGCTGTTAGGTGTGCAATGCACGGAAAAAAATACTGGCATGATGTATCTTTATTTATTACGTAGTTCTTAATTGGCTGGCTACTTGTGAGGAAAGAGAGAAGGAAAGAGGGGAGAGAAGAGTGGAATGAGTAGGATGGGCCCACCCGAGTCATCTGTCTTAACGTCCACAGCACTACTCCTTCCAGCAGCCTCTGATCTCTTGAACTGAACTACGATACGATCTTCTCGAACAATACCAGCAGTAGTCGAACAGGTGGTGACCCCGCGGCATTTCTAGGACATTTCCTCGGATAGATTTCCGCTTCAGCTGTGTGACCCTCGTGTTTTACTTTCTACTTCCACTATGACGTAGCAACGATCACGTTTCCCCTTGCTGCTGCTTATTCTGCAGCGCGTCGCTGCTGAGTATTGCTTGGACAGGTTGGTAATCCCTTTTCTCTAACACTCCCCCGCAATGAAAGTTGCCAATAAAACCAAGTACGGCGAAACCGAGCCCCAAGGGTATTGACCCATTCTCTGCGGTTTATCATTCCCCTTCTCATTACCGGCCAATACGTCTGGCCATGGTACTAACACACTGATCACGGCTAGCGATAGCCAGTATTTGGTAAAATCGACACAAACTACACTGAAGTGCTGATATTGACTAACGAACCCCCGCACTTGTTGGAACCAAACCAGTAGAAGGAAAACACGGGTCATGCTGCGGCTACTGATGATCGGTATTGGTGGGAGTCAAATGTATGTCTGCGCACTGTTTGTCTGCTGCCAATGCGCGGTTTCTGACTTTCGTGTACCCATCCAAAGACATCCCGCTTTGCTTCGATAATTGTGTCCTAATGACTAGCACTTTAAGGGTCTCGTATCAGCTACACCCCAAAGTTTGTGATGAGGTTGATGATAAAGCGGTGGCGTTGCTTGTTCAGGTGCTTGGTACCAATGTCCGCGAGTTGTTGATCTGTTGGCTCGTAGTGGATGGGGATCTTTCCTTCCTTGACTAGCTCACGGATGTAGAAGGACCTGAGCGCCACGTGCTCGGTACGCGCGCTGTAGGTGCGTTTATCGATGACGTGAAGTGTAACGGTGTTGTCGATGTACAGGGGCACGCTGCTGAAGTTGACTCTGAATCCTATCTCGGTCATCACGTGCGAGCAGAACATCGACTCTCTCGTTGCCAGCGCAGCATTCACCATTTCAACCTCCATTGTCGACATCGCCGTCAAACTCTAGAGCCCTGCTCCAAAGCCCACCGGAGCCTTGCACGTCATGATAACGTACGATGACACCGACCTGAGGTCATCTGGGTTGTTGTTCCAGCTTTGGTCGGAGTACGCCGAGTTGAATCCTCCCTTGTCGTAGATGATGTTGCAATTTGTGGCACGGTATCGTAGCAAGTACTTCGCCGCGGCCATGTACGCTTTCGACGGGCTTGACGCGCCCCAGGCTAGTTGTCTAGCAGCGTCTAGCAGCGTACATGCAGTCGTAACGGATCCCTTGAGTGAGGTACATTATATTTCCATAATCGCGTGGAAGCGCCGCTTGCCGACGACTTTATTTTGAATGTTTTCGTTCGGTTGCTCCAGCCATAACTCTGCTCCGCCTCTAGGCGTTCGCAGGGATTTACACTCTCCCATATGACAAATCTTTCGATTATTGGTGTAGCTCTCCTGGATGATCGACAGAGTCCCCTGCTTGCCGTCGCGGGTGACCTCAATCCCATGGGCAAGCGACATGTATCCCTTGCCGGTCATCTTGAATCGCCCCCACAAGCTTCTTCTTGAACATTTTGAGCACCGCGATGTCTCCCCGCGCAGAATAATATCGTCCATCACATAAACGGTGAGAATGTCGGTGGTGCTATTGTTGTGGTGTAGACGCAGATGCATGTGTCGGACTTGAGCAGCTCGAAACCGATTTCGATCAGAAATGGGTTGCTGATTTGCCACCAGTTGAGTAGTGAGTTGGGCAAGCCGTAGAGGCGTCTAAGCAGCCGCATCACTGAGGCCCTCTGGTCTTGTTCGCGTTCTCATAGCCGGGCGCCATCTTGACGTTCACGTCCTCCTCTAGGTTGGCATTCAGGAACGTCGTCTGCACGTCGGGTTGGAAACCAATTAATTTTATCTCAATCGCTACAGCTTGCACATTATCTATGCTCTGAAGCCTGTGCACTGGAGTAAACGTGCCACCGCAGTCAACGCCAGGCACCAGTCTCCAGCCTTGTACCAACAGACCTTGCGCATGAACACCCACTTGGTTCCGATGAGCTTCTTCGGGCAAGGATGCTCGAACCAGGTACCAGGGTGTAGACCCCGAGGTCCTTGAGGCTTGCCATTTCTTTGTCTGTTGCTGCCTTCCTTTTATCAGCTTCCGGCAGTGAAATTGATTCCTTGAAGAAATATGTAATAAGGATTATGTTCTCCTCCACCGACCGAACATATAGAGCAAATGCATGAAAATATTTCCTTTCTCAAAAAGCGATGGATGATTGGATATTGTTCACATTGCAGACGAGTTCTGGCGGCCTGGGCACAGAAAACCATAAGGTTCTTTTTTCAAACCCGTTCCAGCTGAACATCGGGGGGGGGTCACCGGTGACGATGGAGGATAGTAATCATGCAGCCGAGGGCGGTGACGTTGAGGTGCTTTCCGAGGGTGTTGCAGATGGGTACGAGACTGGTGCAGTGGGCCGGAAGTGATGTCGAGGTGCTTGTGGGTGAAGGTTTGAGCGGGCTGGAGGGTATTGCGGGCGAGTGTGGTGAGGGTGAGGAACAACGCTCCAGCGCTGAAGGTGGTCAAGGTGTTCAAACTCCCAACCACTGGGCGGGGATAGCTCCGGTGGTCCGGGAGCCTGTACAGCAGCACTGCCCTCCGACTCTGCGTAGCCTCGCCAACAAGGGAGTGTACCCAGATCGCATTACTCTTCATGAGGTGGCAACCACATTCCACGGCACGTTTCGCCCAGATTGTGTAGCGACGTTAAAACAATCAAGAGCAACATGCCGCCCGTGTACGGACATCAGGTTTAGCAAGGCTTACAGAAGTGAGACCACACAGACCACGGTTTTAACACGCTGGGTTGTTGCTGTTCTTTCATTTTGCATGCGCGTCGAAATGCTGCACGTTTTTTCTGGTACAGGTGTACCGTCGCTCCACGACATGGTTTCCCATGAAAAGGTTTGCGTGTTTGCCGTCTGCGAGCAGGCTTGGTTTAACGATCAGCGCTGGGGACAGACGATCACGGGTTGCGGCCGTTTCCTCTCGAGTTTTTGAGTCCATACCAAAAAAGAGGAAGGTCCGATATATTGAAAACAAGTAGGCTCGAAGTGCAGAAGCTATAGACTATACTCTGAACTAGGTGAGGAAGCGTCTAGTTTCCCATCGTCAAGTGGCACTCGCCAGCAGTATCTTCATTTACGTGGCGGACCATGACGTGGGTGGTGTTAGACGACTGATGGATCAGGTCCGGCTAGAGGGTGTGCGGGTCTGCTTGTTCTGGTGACTGATTCTACGGTAGCCCGTGCCTAAAACCGGTGATTTCTTTAACGAACGTTTCATGGCTACTCGACACGAGGAAATATGCTATGAAAAAACATCTTTATTTATTTTCTTGTTTGCAAAGGGCGATCGAACGACGCCGTCGGGGTGGCAAGGGGCACCGCATTCCAGGAATTACGGCCGGGAGCTGGTTTCAAAAGCGGCGATTTCGTTAAAGAAAAGTTGTGGGGGTTATCGTAGAACGACTCTGGTTTTGCTGACAGTTGACGTTGGCGCGGCGCTATAGTCCTCATGGTTTGAGGCACTTCGGGAACGTGGAGTAGGCGGGTCTGTTTATAGTAGTTTTGCTGACAATTGATGTTGGCACGACGCTATAGCCATCATGATTTAAGGAGCTTCGGGAATGTGGAGTGTGCGGGTCTGTTTGTGGTGGTTTTGCTGACAAATGCGGTTCGTTGTGCTTTTCCAAGATTATATTTTAATTTGATCAACAATACGTGCGCGTGGTAATGCATCTCGAAGAAGAGTCGCGTTTGCGAACAGGACCAATAAACGCACTTATTCAAGAAGATACGCAACAAGGATACAAATCAACGAAAAAACACCTATGCACATGGGTTTGGATGCTCTAACGTATCAAAATTAGTTAAACCATATTTACAGTTGACCAACATCAAAAATACGCGTGGTGTATTCCATTTCAAGAGTCGCATTTGCGACCAGAACTAAAATCACGCGCTCAAGAGAACTCGAGCAGGGTGGAAAAGGCAAAGAAAAACACCTACCAGGTATCTATGCATGGTTTCAATAACAATATGCAGCGATTTTCGGTTAGGGTTAGAACCGGCCGAAAAAACACCGGTTAGAGCGGTCTTTAGTCTCACAGCACAACGCCTCCTACGCGTTTTAATTTAGTCGAATATATGTTACAGAGTCGAGCTGTGTCTGCATCATCCATGATAGAGTGGCAGCCCCTGCCTCGCAGGTCTGCCATGAGGTATACTTTCGCACTTAGAACATCGTATACATTTAGTATCTAGATGCACGCATCACGTACATCTCGGGTGATGCATGCTCCAACATCATCCTCATATCCTCGTAGAGACACTCGAGCTCTCCCGAGTTCATCCAAAAGACTGCCACCTGCACATTTATAGTCCCCTGCAGCATGCTGTCCGTAAGTCTCTGCTATCTCTCACTCTGTCTCACTCGTCCTCTTTTGTAGGACAGCTGAACGATTGAAGTAGGAGGAAGAAGGAGTGTACGTGGGGGTCGATGCTCCACCTTGCATCAACAGCTAAGTTACTGATCGTAACACCTACTCGTCATGTATACTCCGTGAGGTTTCTCGCATACGACATCTTGCGACACTCTCTGCGATTGAATGTTCGTGACGCTTTGTAAACATACGTTACTTCTTGCTAGGCTGGTCGGTGAGACAAGCTCTGAAAACCCCGAAGACATACCATACTAGAAAACACCGCCGTATCATCCCTCCTGGCTGGTTGGCCGGCTAGGGCCTGCCACGCGGTATCCTGGACGGCGGACCCAAGATGTCCTATATCACATCCAAGACTGAGGGGAGAAAACCAGGCCATTCCATTAGGAAACCCTCCCGCCAGCACGCACACTACATGCGTCACCTACTCACTTACGCGGTGAACACTTTGTAGAACCTTCCTGGCCTTCCACCACGCGTACCCTCGCTGTCTTTAGTACCTCTAACCTGGCGCTCGTCTCATCCCGAAATTTTGACGTACACCCCCTGGTGAACTGGTCTAAACAAACCAAAGGGTAGCTTTCGTCGAACACGTACTCCACCATAAAGTCAGACCCAATCGACCACACTAGCATCTATGGCAGCACCAGAGGTTCTACACCTCTTTGCGACTTCCTCGACAACCAGAAAAACCCTATAAAATGTACCAAGAAAACATAGATGGTAGTATACGCACCTGGTAGGGCACGGAATCATGAATCCAAACCGATGCTGGAACCACGCCGAAAATAGCACCTTCCGGAAAGACCGTCTTACTGTTACCCGGGTATTGACCGTGGTCTTGACACAGGCTGGCTAGCGGCACGCTCAGGTCTGCTCCCCCCCCAAAACACGAACAACTGACAAGCCATAAAAACGAATAAAACCAACAAAAAACGCCATAACGTTAAAACCCAGAGGATCTCGAAGACCAAGCATGTTGAACTGGCAACGCTGGCACGCTGGCCAGGAGAGCCTCTGCCGGACACCCCTGTGGCTCGAACGACTACAACCAGAGAAACCCTACTCGCCCATGCCCCTCAAAGTAGCGTGGGGTGGCAACCCGCCAATAGTCGTTCTCTGAGCGAAACACGCTTGGCCGCGCACTCGATGTCTCCCGCAAAACTCAAAAACCAACGACTGTGGAAGACAGGGTCGTAGATACCTATCGTAGATCGCGTACACGCATGCCCGAGAGGACACGTCACCGGTCAGGCATTACATGATCCCGAGTCGCGAACGGCGTCACCCGTCATAGACGGCGTTGACCCGTCCCCGGAAGGTCAGCCACCGAAAGATGATCCCGCCGCATGACGAAGGGCATACAGTATGCCCACCGTCACTCTAGCTTTGACTTAGCATCTCCTTGCTACATATAAGAAAGAAAGGTTATCAGTCGCGTTCGCTGTTGAGAACGATCGTCAAGGGACCTCAGCACCGCGACGCCCTGTCCGCTCCGACTTCAGCTCTGCGACGACCTCTCCGCTCCGACTACCGACCATCCGCGACGAGTACCAGACCTCCGGGACCACCCTCTCCACTTTGACTCCGGGACCCCGTGAGAGACCAGGTTCCATAGTGGTGACCACCGTCGGAACAACAAGCCTATATAAAACCCTATATAAGTTTGCCGTCGGAAAAGAAGAAAAACACCGTGAGGAGGGCTCGAGCCTGGCAGAGGACATCCTTGCCACGCGAAGCGCCCTTCCCAGCCCCGACCCCGTCCGCGTCGAGACCGCCGCTTACCTCAAGAAGTGCATGCTCGACGGCACCACGCCGCCGGCGTGGGTCTTGGAGATAGTGCTGCCGGACAGTCGGAAGCCTGTGAGTGGGCCTTCCGACGAGAAGGTAGATGAGGTGAGAGAGACCGCAGCCGCAGCAAAACCTCGATGTTGTTTTTGAACGCGTGCAGCACCCAACGACTTTTGCCACGCCTATACAACAGCAGTCGAGTAGCTCTGACAGCAGCTGTACCTCTCCCCCTGACCACTCTCAACCAGACCCCCCGACAGCACGTAACACCTCTGCTGTAGAAGCACTGCCCACAGAACCCCTGACAGCACGTAACACCTCTGCTGTAGAAGCACCTAGCACAGCACGTACAACCTCTGCCGTAGCACCCCCGAGCGCAAACCACAATCACAACGAAGACCCAAAATTTTCGATCAAAAAATCGGATGTGCCCCCTTCGCTCTAGTTGCACGGGTTACCAACTGAAGATGGGCCCGAAATCATGGCGCTCTTCCACGCTCACATTCGCTTGCACGCCCCTGACGGCTCCTCGGACTCGGTTATGGACCGCCACCGCAGCTCGCACTCGCGCCCGGACTGCAGGCTGGCCAGAATGCACGGGCGCGACGGCATAGTAGTCACGAAAAAACCGTGAGGAGGCCCGCGCCGGTTACCTCAAACCGGTTCGGGGAGTAGGCATACTAGGATCACCAAACCCGCGGTAGAAACGATAGCACGATCAGCTAGCGTAGCCGTGGCAAGTGCCGGTAGACCTAGTAGTAAGAGGAGGGATAAGTGTGGCCGAACAAAGAGCTCCACCCCTCTGGCGAGTACCCATGCGAAATAAGTACATGCAGACAACCAGTCGAATACTGTAACAGACTAAGAAAATAAGCAGCAGGTTCCGAGTGTTCTAGCAGTACCGCGTGGAGTTGGACCAGCCGTAGAAGCAGCAAGCAGAGTCGAGAAGAGTAGTCAACGTCAGAATGATACGTTTTCACCTTCCATGGTACCACAAGCGTTGTATGTTTCTGCTGCGTCCCGCAAATTAAATGAGAAAAATAAACATCAAGTTTTAATATCATGCAACGCTAACCGGGAAACGCACTTTGATGCTTTCCACGCGTCTGCCATGAGTGGGTATCCCAGATATCCCACAGCTCTCAACTCTACGTCATAGCGCGTACGAGTAAACGCCAGAGTTAATGATTATCCGGCGCACAATGTCACGATTGACACCGCGACCGATGTACCATGCATATCTGTTCACTTTGTACAGACACATCCCACAATGAAAGACACTCAAATTTTTGCAGTGCCCCCGGGAGCGATCAACCTCAGCAGTGCTGATGGGTCGCCTCTCAAAATTTTAGGATATGTTCGCTTTCAACTTACGCTAGGAGATATTACCCTACCAGTCGAAGCGCTCGTATTGCCCTCTTGAGGGCCAGACATTATGCTACTCGATAACACCATCATGGGCGCCTTCGGAGGTGTCCTAGACTGGAGTACAGAACAATTGTCATTCAAAACCTCTCAAGTGACGATCAAAGCATCTCGTCGTAGAGTAGACTTTACAGCGCGCCCCGAGAACACTGCGACAGCTAAGTGCTCCGTGGTCACAGTTAACACTGATGTAGAGTCGGCGCCTGCCTTGTTGCGACATAAATGCTGCATCCCCCCCCCAGAGTGAGGTGGCAGTACAAGTAGTGTCAGCGGCAGCACGCACAGCAACCACTGCTGCACTCATTGAACCACTCATCGTCACGTTCGAAGACATCGAATCGTCCGCCGTACCTGAAGCTTTTCAAAATATAATAGTTGCTCGTACAGTGAGTCACTGGTCGGCCGCTGATAAAACACCAGTAGTCCAGATCGCGAACCCGTCCCACCAATACGTATACTTGAAACGCAATACCTTTCTAGGTCACATTGCGCCCGTATCGGTAGCCCTGAACGAAACGACCAGTGCAATTCAAACAGACAGCAAGACAACGGAATCCACGCGTAACGAGCTTCGTGCAGCACTTACTCGAGCATTTGATAAAACCACGTTTACACCTGCCAAATGCGAACAAGTACTGACTCTATGCACGAAATATCGCAGCGTTTTTTCCTTGTCGCCTCAAGAGCTAGGTAAATGTACCCTGGCCGAAGCAACGTTTCCTCTTGAACCAGGAACACGGCCTGTAAATAGAACCCCGTACCGTGCAAACCCTCGCGTACAGGAAACTATCGACAAGTGCGTGAACCAGATGGAACAAGAAGGAATCATTGAACAGCGCCCTAGTCCCTGGGGTTTCGCAGTAACTATTGTCGCAAAAATCAGACGGCACTCCACGGTTCTGCGTAGATTACAGGTCGACCATAAATAAGAATCTGATCAAAAAATCGTGGCCTATGCCTAACTTAGAAAGCCACCTTGACACGGTCGGAGGAGCACGTTATATAACTGTGTGTGACGTACAAAATGCTTACCACCAAATACCAGTAGCAGAGAGCGAACAAGAATAAACTGCTTTTGTCACGCAGAACGGAAAGTGGGTTTTTCAAACGCCTACACTTCGGTATAGCTAACGCGCCGTTTCTGTTCTCGCGAATTCTGTCACTAGCTTTTGCACATTTTGGTCCAAAAAGTGGGCTCTTGGTTTATATGGACGACTGTATATGTTGTTCATCTACCTGGGCAGGCCACTTACAGCTACTCGAAAATATGTTCAAAGCCTTGCAAGCAGCCGGCCTCACCCTCAAACCATCGAAAGTACAGTTTGGCCCCCGAGAAGTTAACTACTTGGGACACATACTGACGGCCGACGGTATTCGGATCGGTGAGGATCGCGTAAAAGCTATAGTTGACTTGCCGACGCCTAAAACCATAAAAGAGTTGCGGTCAGTGCTAGGAATGGTTAACTTTGTACGCAAGTTTATACCTAACTTAGCCGGTATCATAGCACCCCTGGTAGCCCTCACGAAAAAAGAGGCCGCCAAAGAAGTCGCTAGACGTTGGAGATCAGAACACGATCAGGCGTACGCAACAGTGAAACAATTACTCACTCAGGCGCCCGTACTTCAATTTCCCAATTTTTCTAAAGACTTTGCGATACACGTTGACGCTTCAGAAGCAGGTGCAGGTGCCTTCCTCGCCCAGCAGAAAGACGATGACCTCGTTATAATCGCATACTTTAGTCAACGCTTCAACGACAGCCAGCGCCACTACTCCGTTACGCTCAAAGAATGTTATGCTGTGGTCTTGGCCATCCAGCACTGGCGACCTTATTTATGGGGACGACATTTTGTGTGTGTGACAGATCACGCGGCCCTGCGATACCTATACTCAATGCAAGATACATCGAACATGTTAACACGCTGGGCAATAGCATTACAGTCTTTTGACTTCACCGTCCAACACAAACCAGGCAAACTGCACGTCGTACCGGACACGCTTTCACGAATGTTTGCGTTCGAGCACCAGCAAGAAGTAGCTGTGCCGTCCCTCGCGCCCATTTGTCGCACCGTACCAGATGATCCCAAGCTACAAACAGCTCGTGTCCCCCGACCATATCAGATCTCCGCCGACAAACTGGATAACCTAGAACCAGTACGCAGCGATAGAGAGCTCTTTAGTGTGAAATCAGTATTCGTGAGCGCGACAAATGTTTTCATGTCCGTCAATCAAGAAAAACTCCGCTCAGCACAAAAAGTAGAGTACGGACGGTACATCGATTACATACAGCACGCAGACGCACCATTACTCGAGAAAGAAACGAAAACAACCATGTCTTACTATTCAGTGCAGGACGGGTTGTTGTTTAAATCGTACCTTCCGGGATATCTTCGAAAACGAAGCACCTTCCGCGATCAACTCGTAGTACCGGAGGCCCTTGCTGGATTAATTCTGCACGCCTACCACGATCACGTTCTATCCGGAGGACACCTCGCATCTCGCCCGACTTATGAAAAAATCCGCCAGAAATATTGGTGGCCCACCATCAGCCGCGACGTACGAGAGTGGTGCGAAAAATGCCAAGCTTGTCAACGACGAAAAACAGCACACAACAGACCCAAGCTCCCGACAGGCCATTTACCTGTCGAGCGGCCATTTCAATGAATATCGGTTGACTTAGTAGAGTACAAATCGGTATCAACTTCAGCCGCAGGGATCAAATGCTAATACGTTCTCTCCATGATGGACCTCCTGACGAGGTTTGCGGTACTGTTGCCGGTACGTAATAAAACGGCCGAAACAGTAGTCAATGCCATAATCGAGAGAATAATCAGCATTTTCGGCCCACCAGAAACCTTGCATAGTGATCAAGGCCCCGAACTCGAGAATAAGGTGATATACCAGCTGCAACAAATACTCGGATACAAAAAGACCCGCACAACGCCGTACCGGCCGCAGGGTAATTCAGCGTCCGAACGGGTACACTCAACGATGCACAGCATGCTAGCAATGCACAGTGCAATCGATCAACGCAACTGGGCCACTCTCTTACCGTTTGTACAGCTAGCGCACAACACTAGCTTTAGTGCAACGATGCATGAGACACCATTCTTCTTAATGTTCGGACGACAACCCCGACTCCCAGTCGATATAATCCTCGGTATTCCTCATGTAGGAAGAACAGCAGACACCGAGGAACTCGCACAAAACACACGGGACAATTCGCAAATCGCTTTTGAGCTCGCACGCCGAAACTTAACCGAGCGTGCAGACAAGCAGGCAGAACAAAATCGCAAACTTAAACCGTACCCGGTGTTCAAACCTGGGCAGGAAGTACTCGTGTACAGACCGTACCAGGATTCGGATGGGCCCAACCCAAAGCTGCTATTACCATGGCGAGGACCGTATGTCGTCTGCTCACAATTATCACCAGTGGTGTATAGAGTACGACTAACGAACGACACCCGAGAAGTGTCAGTCCACCTAGCCCATATAAAGCCCTACCATCAACGGGAAACACCACCCGCACCTCAATTTGAGAAGCTGGCGGAATTGTTTTTAGGAAAGCCCATTCCCCTACCCGAGTTGGACCATCCAGACGCGGCTCAACCCAAAATTGAGTCCTACTTCGTAGACAGGGTAGTGGATCATAAAAGGGGACCTGGCAGACCAAGCCCCCACAACTACAAGTACCGCCTAAGACTCCGAGGTTACGGCCCTGAATCCGACCTCGAGTATCGCGCGGACGAAATACCCCAATGTTGCGAATTGATCGCCGCATACCGAGCCCAAAAGGGTTTGCAACTCGCGATAACCTCACCTTCTTCGCCCCCCCTCCCTTCACTCGGGAAACGGAAGCGTATAGTAGGCAGGGACGAGCACGAACTGACACAGCGCAAAATAGATTCTCAGATGCTCCGCGGCGTCACCGAATAACGAACAAGCTGGCTAACACAGTTGACTCAGCTGTAAGCACAAGAGTCAACAACGGTGATGAGAGTAGCACCAGCAGGCATGGCAGTACACACTCGTGTCGACCATGATCTGACGGGCACTCTACCCGGCATTCCGGTGGGAATTGCCGGGGGCAAGGAGACGTTAAGAAAATTGTTGTACCCAACGGGGAGAGGCTGTAAGAAGCGTGACAATTCATGCCCGTGCCCGACACTCCGTTCCAAACGGGACAAAACAGCAACACCACCGTCAAGCCACAAACAAAATTGTTCGAACACTAAACACACAGGGGAAATGAGATCCACGCGACTCCACCCCACCTAAAACGAAGTCACACGTTGATGCACCTAGATCAACTGAGCTGACTCCGAGTGAAAATATCTAGGCGGACCCGCCCACAAAAGAGAAATCACTAAACAATTTCGCTGCCCGTGGTTCCCAGAACAGCAACCACGAGGGGCGCACCAATACGTGTGGCCACACGGAATACGTGCGTTGAGATAATATTTGGAAACCCCATACAACTCCAGTACACGCTGTCAGCATGCAAGCTCGAAAATGTAAACATCTTCGCTGGCCCGGTGTTTCACACCCGTGTTTGCTAAACACGTAAGTTATAAGGAGTGGATGCACGCATATAACAGCTGCTGTGTCTCCATCCGATAAATCGACACCCCGTTTCCTAAAATTGTCATCCTCCCGATGACCGCTACAAAACCATCCTTAGCTAAGATGGGCTTGCAGCGAATACAGAGGGGGGTGATGTGGAAGACAGGGTCGTAGATACCTATCGTAGATCGCGTACACGCATGCGCGAGAGGACACGTCACCGGTCAGGCAATACATGATCCCGGGTCGCGAACGGCGTCACCCGTCATAGACGGCGTTGACCCATCCCCGGCAGGTCAGCCACCGAAAGATGATCCCGCCGCATGACGAAGGGCATATGCCCACCGTCACTCTAGCTCTGGCTTAGCATCTCCTTGCTACATATAAGAAAAAAAAGTTATCAGTCGCGTTCGCTGTTGAGAACGATCGTCAAGGGACCTCAGCACCGCGACGCCCTGTCCGCTCCGACTTCAGCTCTGCGACGACCTCTCCGCTCGGACTACCGACCATCCGCGACGAGTACCAGACCTCCGGGACCACCCTCTCCATTTCGACTCCGGGACCCCGTGAGAGACCAGGTTCCATACAACAACCAATATGAAGTAAAACCCACGGGATCCCGAAGACCAAGCATGTAAAACCGGCAACGCCGGCCAGGAGAGCCTCAGCCGGACCCCCTTGTGGATCGAACGACTACGTCTGGAGAAGCCCTACTCGCCCATGCCCCTCAAAGTAGCGTGGGGTGGCAACCCGCCCATAATCATTCTCTGAGCGAAACACGCTTGAACCCCCTCGATGTCTCCCACAAAACTCAAAAACCAACAACATCCAATATGACAAAACCCACGGGATCCCGGAGACCAAGCATGTAAAAACGGCAACGCCGGCCTGGAGAGCCTCAGCCGGACCCCCTTGTCTCCAACGACTACGACTGGAGAAGCCCTACTCGCCCATGCCCCTCAAAGTAGCGTGGGGTGGCAACCCAGCCATAATCATTCTCTGAGCGAAACACGCTTGGATCCCCTCGATGTCTCCTTCAAACCCCACGTCGCTACGCCCAAAACAGGGGAGACATCGCTCCCGGAAAGTCTTAGTTGTTCCTACCCCTCGAACTAGGGGCGGCGACCGGGCCGTTGTTGTATTTCACAAATAATTTTCAAGGACGTCAGCCGTGAGTTCGACGAATTTCAGGTCAATACTCATCTTTGCAAGCTGCGTTGTTGGTACTCGTAATGTACTATATGGGTGAGTTTTTATTGGGAGAGGTGTCCTTTTTTTGGTCCACTATAATGGTAAGTGTTGGTATTTATACTTTAGGTGGGAATTCTGAACTACGTAAAACATCACATCTGTTTTATAGATTTATTACTGTAGTTTCCACCATATTGCTTTATCATATGTATGGTAGACGGTTTATTTTGTTTTTTCTCTCCCCCCGGCTTTAATATCGGGAAGAGTACGAATACAGAATGCGAGAATTAAAGTCAGCTACTCCCACCCCCAAAAAAATAAAACTCTGTGGGACACGAACCCACTGTTCCAAATGGATACGCTGTCACTTTAATATTTAAATACATGTATATATTTTCAGGACGTCAGGTGTGAGTTCGACGAATTTCAAGTCAGTACAGTACTCATATTTTGAATCTGCTTGCTGGTACTTGTACTATGCTATGTGGGTAAAAATGTTTTTGGGAAGGGTCCTTTTCTTTTATAAACAAATGTTTTTCTCCACTACAATGATTGGTGCTAGTATTTGTTTCGCGGCATTACCTCGGTCTTCTCTGTCACAAGGCTAGCCTCACAAAAATGAAAACAAGACCAAAGACAAACACCTACAAACCAGAGGTCAACAGAGGTCCCGCTCACAACGCCGACCTCTATCCAACCGCATATTTCGCCATTTCGGACGCCGTCAGTTCTTCCCAGTCGTTATTCGGGAAGCGGACGCGCCAATACGGCGGATACAAGTGATGGCCCTGCCCAGACAGAATGACCCGAATTGCGCCGTTGTCGTGCGGCTTATCGATATTCGTGCCGATCGGGAACCTCCGCAGCGCCTCTCGTCTACTCAGCACGGGCCCTTTCTTCTCTTCTCGCCAACCTCGACATGGCTTGAGCCCTTAGAAATCACCTTCACCGCCTTCTATGGGCCGGTCCACGTTTCATGATCCAGCTTCGGTCTCATCCCCTGCCGGTAGAGTGAGCCGTCGCTTTCCCGGGCGAGGACGAGGTCGCCCCCTGCGGCGCGCGCGCCGTTCAACGGTCTCTGAATTGCAACGTTGGGGCGCTGACGTGCCTTCTCATTCCATCGTGCGTCTTCTCAACCGCGCCCCGGACCCCCGGCACGTTGTGCCGGTGCCTTTCGGTCAGAGGTTCGAGGTCTCCAGTCGCCTCTGTGTCACCCATCTGCGGCACTAGCATATCAAGGGACGTACACGCGCTGCAACCGGACAGGGGCTGGAAGGGAGGTAAAGAGGACGGCAGGAATGGGCCTGGCCCGATGGTTTTAATCCAACATGCTCCAGCTACATGCTCGTCCTATAGCATGGGTTGCGGTTAGGGTTAGTGTTTCATCTGAGAGTGCGACGTGCCTGCTCTGGGGTAGCCCCGACTGACTCTATGTTGGTTGACTGCTCGCGAATATCCTCAGCAACGACGATGACGAGAACCACGACACCGCCAACAGCATACTAAGAATACGTTATGAGGATAGGGGTCGAGCATGTTGGTAAATCGGCAGCTTCTGGGGAAAAGGTATTATATTATTGAGACTTTCGTCTGGAGAGACATGCTGGAAAGTGGAGTGGGTCATGTGGGCCAACTCTCCACAGCCCAGTAATAACTGCTCGTAGTCGAATACCTAAACCTCCTCGCATAGTGCCTACTCGTACATACCCGTGGGACTGCTCGTGGGTGATACCACGAGACGATCCCTGTAACTTACCTCCGTGACACAACGTATGTAACTGTAACTTATTGCTAGGCTGTTCGTTGAGACAAGCTATATCGTGTTAGCAACACTACAGGAATGTTCCTACTCGTCAATGTGTCCAATGAACACGAAGGGGGCGAGCATGGTAGGCGCGTTGCTCCGATCTCCCAACGTCTTCTCGGTGGAATGCACACTCGGAATACCACGTCACACGCCGACACTACAACAACCAAACAATCCGCACGATCCTATTGGCCAAGTGTCTGACGTACTCCAACGTACTACATACCAACATACCGACAGAGACACCTTCGTCCGTTGTATTAACCCGACACACTACAAAGAGTATTCTCGGAACATCCTGCTCAACAACAATGAGTGACAGCAGTTCTCATATTCAAACTGTCCAATCAGATTCTCCTATCACAGCAGCCGATACACTGCCGCTACCACGAACACCCTCCCTAGGGGCTGTTGTATCAACCAGACCAAGTACTTATCAAGAAAAACAAAATCAAAAACAATTCAGACTTCTACTTCCTAGAGCCCAGCGCAAAGTCATTTCTGCGAGCGCAATCGCACCTGAGCTGTCCTAAAGGACCTCTATCTTACGAGGCTTCACACGGGACCTCAGAAACAGGAGCACTCCGTTCACGAACAGAGAGCCTCCTTCATACCATCCACCATCGCAAGGTACTCCGCCTCAGAAGTCGACTGCGAAACGCATTTCTACGTCGTAGAAATCCAAATCAAAACAACAAATATCTCAGCTACAAAAACAACCATCGATCCTGAAACTGATCTACGGTCAGTAGCCTAATCTCGCAACGTCGGTACCTACGAACTACAAACAATACCAGCGTACCTGCTATGTCTACCAAACTGTCTGTTCAAACTATGTCAACCGAACAAACTTCAAAACAAAATTAAATGCGCCATTTCCAGACGATTATGCAGGATCTTCCGGGTTGCTTTCTAGTGGCTCTTCGTTGGCTCGTTGGGTGCCTGCCACAGTTTGCACAGCGTTCAAGGTATCAGTTCTAGTCTCGCTGGCGATCCATGCTGGCTCCACACCACCTCTCGGCCACCACTTCTTCGAACGGCACATTTTCTGCCTCGCCATCCTCCAACAAGGACCTGTATCGCTGGCAAGGGAAGGAGGGATAGGGCTGATGCGACAAACAATTAACGTCTCGAGAAAAACTCCTCACGTAGTATCTCGCCCGAGAAATCTCAATCGTGCCAGCCCCGCGGTCACCTAAATTATTCGCAACCAATAAAGAACTTGACCTCACCCAAATTCTTCGTAGAAACAGATTCGTCTGCTGCTGCTGCCATAAACACTTCAGCCAGACTAATCGTTCCTGCATACAGAATGTCATCCACATGAACCACATCCATCCCCACTACCGTCTCCCTTCACGAAACGCAGGACACAGGGGTCTGAAATACACTGCTCGAAACACCAGTCTAGATGCGTGCCTTCGTCCGTACAAACTCTTGTGTTCAAACGAACAACTTTTCCTGACACCAAACCACAGCCAGGAGGCAACTCCATCAACACTTCGTGATCCAATTCCGACCGAGCAAATGCTTGCTCAATCCGAGTGAAATAATTCCAAATTGTACTTGCTCGCCAACGCCACTACCAATCTATGAGATACAGCATTTGCGGTAGGCAAGAAAGTCTCAAGACATTCCACACCGTACTTCCGCTTGTAGTTCTTCACTACAAGCCTAGCCTTGGCTTTCACTATCTTTCCTTTTTCGTCTGCTTTCCATTCGAAAACCCTTTCAGCATCAATCACATTACAGCCTATCGGGACTTTTACTGCCAACGTGAACGTTCTTGCTCTCATCAAGCCGTCAACCTCTGCAGACCTGGCTCCTTCCCAAATCTTGGCGTACAACGCTGGGCCACATGATAGCTACCAGGCTCTGACCCAACATCTTGAATCAGTAACTATGGCAATTCCATTTCTACCTACTGCTACAAGGGCATACACTATGTCTTATGCGAAGATGGATCCAAAATTGAATATGAGTGCAGACGTACTCCTTGACTGCACAGGTTTCGCACGCGAGTTCTATCATCTCACACTTCACCATTCTCGCGAGTAACAGTACTGCAGTCAGCAAGCTCAGCGACAAACCGCGGAATACGATCGGCAAAAGGGGACGCCTCTGCCTGCATCTGTCTTCCCGATCCAATCAACTCGTCACCATTATGCCCGCCCGGCCCAATCGACTCTACCTCATCATTCCCTCCCGGATCCCCCGTCTCTACCACCTCCTCCTCTATCTTTTGCCCTCCCTACGCCTGCCCATCAGTCTCAGGCGCTGCAGAAGACACACAAAAGGGGGCGACTCAATCAGAGAAAATATTTACGGGCGAAAGCGATTCACAACGGAAGATGGAACACAAGAGGAATGACCTACTACACTGCCCGCATCAACCGAGACAACATCATTAACTCCCGCACCAGAAAGTACGACAGCACGTTTCAAAAGTGTGTGGGCAACTGCTCTTCCAACAGGCGACCATACCTCGTTTTCTACATCGTCGCTACTATCCGTCACTATCCTCCCCTCCCTCCTCTGCGACCCTATCGGCAGACAAGATTGCAGTGGAGGGAGCTGTGACGGCAACACCTTCCATGGCAACAGCAGTTTGGACGGTCGCTGTCACCTGCAGGGCGTTGGCTTCAAAAACAAAACGGATACGGTCCGTCAGGACGAGGTCCTCCATACCACATTTCATACGGTGATTTAGTCTCAGGGTTAGCGGAGCACGCAGTGTGATTCATGGCTTCGCAAGCCCAGTGCATTGCCTCAGCCCAGAGTATATCAGTCTTATGCAATCGCACATATTCAAAAAGAACTTTAGCCTGGATACGAGCCGCCACCGCGGCCTCCTATATCAATCCCAACCCACGCTATGCAACACCACTATATTGCGGACTATAAGCCAGTGTGAACTCTTGTTTGATCAAAAGTTCGTGGCACACAGATGCAAATCCCTTCCGAAAAACTTCCCTCCATCGTCAGATCTAACAATCTCAACCTATGACGGGACACCATCAGCACGCACACTGCAAGAAAACTCCGAACAGCACTCCCTGCGTCTGATTTATTTTTCAAGAACTACATCCATGCATGCCTTGTGAAATCATTCTCCACAAACATGGGGTAGCGCTGTACCCCCTACGGACACAATGTCCTTCCTCCCTCCCAGGTCAACAAAAACAAATCTTTCTGCCCAACTTTTATCTTATCAATCTACGTTTAGCATCAAGCGAATGAGCATAAGTGTTGTTAACTCGTTCACATCCATCGTGGTTTCCTGCTAGCAGTATTAAATCAGTCAACACCGAACAAATAGAGTATTCTCCTAGACGATACGCGTTCAGCATGCCATGAACGTTTGGAAATATCACTTTATCCTTCAAACGCAGTCATCACCACATCAGGACCATCAACACACATTCCATGACCTGGCACACATCTAAATCGGAGATGATTGTTGTATCCTAAGCTGGGGGAATACAACACTTTCTTTCACTCTACTACGGATTATTCGTTGTCAGCAGTCACAAACACCAACAACACGAATACCAACTTCAGGTTGCAGCGAAAATGCTACCACACCATTCATGCTACAAGTCGCACAGGATGGCACCTAAAAATGATACCATGCATGTTCGACTATTAGAGTTGTTCAAACTGGTTTGAGAGAAAAACACTACACTCTCTGCTGATGCACCTTACCCACACTGGGTCATTTCTCTTACCAGGGGGTCAGTTGGAAAACAATGTCAGTCATCGGAATATCAGCCTCAGAAACAAGCGTCTCATACAGATTTTGTGTCGGGCACTCTTCAGAAAATTCAAATTCTGTCACCACAAGGGATACGATACTTCAGTGCCGTACAGTACCGTTGAATTCAGGAGCTTTGGGAACTTTGAAAAGGACCCCCACCCAACCTCTCGCCGAATTATATATGTCAGCCCCAGGAATCCATGTATTTCCACTGGCGACGTTTTCCCACCTCCTACTACTCAACTGAGAAGAGGTGTGAGGAACTGAGGACTGGCTATCTAAAGCCCTACCTACAGTCCCGTGGGCCGAATCGAAGTTTACTGCAGTAACAACGAACGATCAGCATACAATGCTACACGGGGTTCAAGCGTAAGTCTACAAGACTACTACTCCCAACCATCGTGCTGGACACGCCAAGGCCTTGGGCATCGCCGCCCGTTCCTCCGACGGCCCTGCCGGCGGCACCCGATTGGTGCGCGCCAGCCTGTGGTCCCGCGTCTCTAAGTGCAACGCTCCGAACCTGCGAGGAACAATCCTCATAAAATACACGGGGGTTCAAGTCTGGGTTTACAACACCCCACTCCAAACCCTCATGCTGGACACGCCAAAGCCTTGGGCATCGCCGCCCGTTCTTCCAACGGTCCTGCTGGTGGCACCCGAGTGGTACACACCAGCCCCTGGTGCAACACCTACATACACAACCAGGGGACTCCATTCCTTTCTCTCCTTCTTCTTTTGTGTCTCAACAACAACCAACGCGAACAAACCCTGTTGGTGTGAAAGCTGGGGTGAGCAATGCAGATACTGCGTCTCTAGGGAACTCATGAAACACATTATCTCACCAACAACCTGCAGTTCACCCTGATGGTGGGCCGCAGGGGTCGCGTTATCCCCGTCAGCCATGACGAAGAGAGGTCGGGTGATCAAGCCGCCTCCGACATCTATCCGACAGCCCGTCGACACAGTCCAGGGGGACGAAACAGCAGTCGACTGATGACTCGCTTAAGCGTGTTGGTAAATCGGTAGCTTCTGGGGAAAAGGTATTATATTATTGAGACTTCCGTCTGGAGAGACATGCTGGAAAGTGGAGTGGGTCATGTGGGCCAACTCTCCACAGCCCAGTAACAACCGCTCGTAGTCGAATACCTAAACCTCCTCGCATAGTGCCTACTCGTACATACCCGTGGGACTGCTCGTGGGTGATACCACGAGACGATCCCTGTAACTTACCTCCGTGACACAACGTATGTAACTGTAACTTATTGCTAGGCGGTTCGTTGAGACAAGCTATATCGTGTTAGCAACACTACAGGAATGTTCCTACTCGTCAATGTGTCCAATGAACACGAAGGGGGCGAGCATGGTAGGCGCGTTGCTCCGATCTCCCAACGTCTTCTCGGTGGAATGCACACTCGGAATACCACGTCACACGCCGACACTACAACAACCAAACAATCCGCACGATCCTATTGGCCAAGTGTCTGACGTACTCCAACGTACTACATACCAACATACCGACAGAGACACCTTCGTCCGTTGTATTAACCCGACACACTACAAAGAGTATTCTCGGAACATCCTGCTCAACAACAATGAGTGACAGCAGTTCTCATATTCAAACTGTCCAATCAGATTCTCCTATCACAGCAGCCGATACACTGCCGCTACCACGAACAGAGCATACTGCACCTGGCATGCGAACCTGTACATACTCGAGCGAAGCGAGTTTCTAATCTACACCTGGGCCTTGCAATATAGGCTAGACTCCCATGAAAAAAAAACAGTGTGCACGTGCGTGTCTTCGACTAAACTTGATTTTAGTGTGGGATCATTTGATTTTAGACTGCAGGTGTAGGCAGACTACCACGGAGCAACAAAACACACACACAACACACACAGCAGCAGACCACACGGGCAAAAACAGCAGCACACACCGCTCACACAGCCGGCACACAGCGCTCACACAGCGGGCAGCACACATACAACGGGCGCAGCGGGCGACAATAGTGGCCAGCGGAGAGCGGGCATGGAGAGTGTGTGCCCGCTAGGGGTGTGTCCGCTGAGTGTATCTACTGCTGTCTCGTGATGAGAGTAGGTCATCATGGAGAGACGTCCGTTGGGGGCGATTGACCCAAACTCGGTCCGTGCGCCAACGCCAGAAGGGCGACAGCAGACACGGCGGAGGGGCTTGAGAGGGACTTCTACCTAGCTAAGGGAGCCAAGGTCATGCTCACGAAGAACCTGTACCAACAAGTTGGACTCGTGAACGGCATTCGAGGCCAAGTCGTCGAGTTGGTGTTTGCAGACGACGCGCCCCCGCCGAACCTCCCCCTTTACGTTGTCGTCAAGTTCAGAGGGTACTCAGGGGGGATATGGTCGTCTCAGGAGCGATATAGAGGGTGTGTGCCGATTTCTCTCGTAGGCACTACCTTGGCAGGACGGGGGAACGCAGGTCAGGACGCAACTGCCGTTGAGGCTCTGCTGGGCCAAACGTCACATCGGCTCTATTCCACTTGTGGGGCCCCTCGCAATCACACGAACCAATGGCCCGTGGGCGCACACGTCTGACGACAGTTAAATCTATCATCAATCAGCTGTCGCTCGTTTTAGCGACAGCTATTGTATCTTTCCATTGTGTGCTATAATAACACACATGTGATGATGAGCATACATACTTACGTACATGGTAGGTCTCGAGAATTCATATAAGAGTACATTTACACGTACCCATATATGGTACGAATAAGCGCCGAGAATCCATGCATGCCCAATTACCAAGTGTGTTGAGCATCCATGTTCGACTACAGGTACCCACACTACGAACAAGTGTCGAGAACCCATGTCCGTAAGCATGCACGCCCTGTCGAGCGTGCATGTGATGCCGCGCATACATACTTACGCTTATGGTAGGTGACAAGCATTCATGCACTCAGCCTACGAACAAGTGCATGCGTATGTGTTCGTATATGCATGCCCTGGCGAGCATGCATGCATGGCGAGCATACATATTTCCGCATAATAGGCGATAAGCGTTTTCATATCCAACAAATTATGAAGATTTAACACGTTATTTACTACACTTAAACATTGGGTTGCATGCTGCATCTAACATCAAACCTTCTAGAATAGTAAACATTACAAGCCAGATGATATAAAGGGATGTCTTATTGCTTCAATCGTCAGGTTTGTCTCCTTTGAGGATTTATAGTTTCCGCGCACATATTGAAATATCCCCCCCCCCCCCCCCCCCTCCCCCTCCCCTGACCCCTCTTGTTCATAAAAAACCCCAACCCTTCCCCCCCCCCCCCCCCGTCCCCCGTCCCCCGATCCCCCTCCCTTCCGCCTAGTTTGTCCAAACGCCCCACTCACAATCGAAATCGGCCAGAGCAATAAACACCTGTACGCAGTTGATATCACGTCATTATCTTTCTGACCATCCATGACGTAGTTTTCAATTCTTTTTCCCCCCACCCCCACCCCCCTCCAACGCCCCCTCTTTTCCAACCACCCGCATGATCGCCTAGACCTTGCACCACGCGTATAACAAGCCCCTACATATCTTTGATCTCACAGCCGAAGTGTATTTGAATATTTTTGTGACCTAAACCTCCTAAAAAAACTCCCCCCCCCCCCCCTCCCCCCCCCTCTCGCTCTCCCTTGCTCAAACGCCCCACCAAATATCGAAATCCGCCAGATTAATAAACACTTCACGCACAGGATATCACCTCATTATCTTTGGAGAGCCATCCATGCCGCTGCTTTCCCCCCCCCCCCGCCCCGAACGCCCCCTTCTTCCCCATCACCCGCACCATCGCCTAGACCTAGCACCACACGTATAACAAACCCCTCACCTAAAACCCTTCCTTCCCCTCCCCCCCCCGCCCCCCCCGCCCCCTCCCCGCCCCCCCCGCTCCCCCCCCCCACCTCCCCCCCCCCCCCCCCAAGCCATCCCAACCCCACCCCCTCGAACACTCCACCCTCTGTCTACTCACTGATTGTACGACTTACCACAGGATATACATGATAAACTGATGCATTACTTCCAAAACCGCCACATTTATCCCCTCAAAATAATGTATAGTTTCCACGCACATATTGAGCTGCCCACACGACCCCGCCCCAACCCCCCCCCCCCCCAATAAAACACAAGTGCATTTTTTTTTTCTTTTCTTCTTCCAAAACCGTCAGATTTATCCCCTTGAAAGGATTTATAGCTTACATGCACAAATTGCCCCCCCTCCCCCCCCCCCCCCCCCCCCTCCAAACCCGCTCGCTTTTGATCAAAACCAGGCCCCCACGTCCTTCAAAACTCCGCCCCCCCCTCACCGGTTATTCGACTTCCAAGATTCACTTGATAAAAGGATACATTTCCCTCCACAGCTGTCAGATTTTGTCCCCCTCAGAAACGGGTTTTGTAGTTTCCACGCACAGACTAAAATCACCCTGTTGACCCTGATAGCTACACTGTAGTTGTAAGGGGAGTCGCCGACCTATATCCTTAATGAGGACACACAACTTGTAATACGCGCGATCGGAGTATCACACACAGCTTGCAAATATGAGTTTCGACGAAATCTTCGATCTCACAGCTGGAGTGTATTTTCATTTTTTATAATATGAATAGGTGTCCAGCATCCAGGTGTGTACACATGCATGCACTGGCAATCATACATGTGATGGCGAGCACACATACTTACGCATACAATGATTGGTGACAGGCATTTAGATGCGACAATATATGCAAGCACTCGTGCTGTTTTACATGTCCTCCTGGTATCCACACTAACCACTAGCGTCGCGAATCCATGTGTATTTGTATGTGTTAGGGAGCGTAGGTGTCCACGTGTATCGTGGACGTCGAGCCTCCACGCACAAGTACAAGCGAGCACAAACTGATGTATGTCATGTTGAGCGTGCAATGCTCAAGGAGCATGCGTACTGATACTGAATAAATCGTGATGCTCGAGAGCATCGAGCATCCACGCCAAACTAATATAGTGCTGTATGCCAACAAACTTTAATGAACCTACATGCGCCCACGAGGATGCGGTGACGGGTGTAGATATTTACGTGCTACCAGGTACCCCTCAGCACCCCACACGCAATTGACGCTGAACAGTTGTTGCCCTACTTCGAGCCTATGCCAGTATATGTATGTTGTTGATGTTGTTGATATTGGTCGGGCGGGCCAGGAGTAGACCACGCATGCGTCTCATAGCTGGTTGGGGGATATGGCGGAGTTTGCGGGGTGAATTGCACGGCCAGTAAGTACTCGGGTGTCGTTTCTCTCATACCTACCACACTCTTCCATCGCTTCTTCGAGCGCGCGACGTGGCTGATGACACCCACAGCCGCCCCGACCACCCGCATCCTCCCCTCCAGTATGTCAGAAATGTGGTGGTGCCTGACCGATGACGGTCTTCAGAGGCTAACACAGAGTCCTGGCGAGACGAGCTCGAGCCTGACTGATGATGGTTTAGACGATGGCGGATCACTTTGAATGGGCTCTCGTTGGGCCAACCAAAAACTTCTGTCACTATGAACTGTCCAAGTCCAGATGCAGATGTGAAGAGTTAACTCGATGTGCAAGCACTCGTGTCTCTTCCTTTTTACTCTAACAAATCATCTCGTATGGTGGTATCCACTACACACGACACCCAGGGCAATCTTACGCACGTGACTGTGAGTAAACACTTCGATCTTACGCAGGTGACCTAGTCAACGCTTTGATCTTACGCACGTGACCCGTCAACGCGTTATTACTTGGTGGAACGCAGTACCATATATGTGTCTTCTTCCATAACAAAGAAAAATAACTTCTATCACATGGTTCGACAGCTTACCCAGTACTCTGCATACACTTATTTGACTATGTAATGAACATCTATCTATATACGATAGATTCCTTGTGAATCATACTCTTTAACACAGCAGTATCCAGCTAGTCTAGTGCTGTGACGCCGTGGATCTGTATCAGCGCCGTCCTGCATTATTTCATTCTGTTGCGCTCGCTATGGTTCGTCGCTTATGCCCAAAACACCTAGAGCGCTCGGCGCGCGGGCTACGGTCGAAAAGGGATGGACGGGGGTCATGGCAGATGAAACAGACAGTTCTGGTATGGGCAGCTTAGTCCAGTACGCTAGGGCGAAGCACTTGAATAGGTAGACTATATTTCGAGTGTGTGTGCGTTGGCAAACGTGCATGTGATTGTGAGTGCATGTACTTACCCATATGTATGGTGAACGCCGAGTATCCCTCTACGACCAACAGCGAGCCTACGTCGTGCAGAACATGCGGTGGCGAGCCTATAGACTATACTGTATGTCCGCGAGGGCACACACCTATCAGCCGATCGCCGCGGTGGCGTATCAGGTTATCCTCAAGCTTGGTATAGGTCAGTTTCGTGAGTTCGAGCCCCGCCGAGCGCATACTCGTATAAATTCGCTGAGATTTTTTCTTGTGCACAAACTGACTTGCGGAAAGCGCGAGAGCGTGAGTTAGCAACACTCGATGAAAAATCGACAAGCAGTGGGATTGCTGAACCCTATGCGGGATAAAAAAATTGAAGGCAAGAACCGGAGGGGAGAAGGGACGACACCTGTGACCACGGCTTGTCCAGAAGCTGGAAAGTAAAAGTGCGAGGGAAAAAAAAGCACCTACTGTAGTCTAGTGAATTGACGACTATCAGCACGCGTAGTACATGCACGGCTACTAGCGCTTCTACGACATAGACATCCATACATGCTGCTGTATGTGAACCAAACCTCGAGCACCTGCATGCACTATGAGCCAGTGAGGAATGACTGCGTCGGGGAGCTTTGTACACTATGGTGGGCATGCGATGACTGGCAGATCAGTACCCGGATACGGTAGGCAACGACGACCCACGTGATATTACGCCGTATCTATTATATACACTCCACGATGTATGCTAACTTCGAGCACCTACACGAACGCATGATGCAATCGAGCGCCGACGAGGGTACATTCCTACGTTTCCAATTGATAGGGTATCTCCTCGACTATCTTCTCCACGCGGATTTGTGCACGGCTACTACAGTAGACTACCTGGTACACATTTGCATTTTTTGCGCCGAACATCAGGTAGAACACGTATCGGAATTCATGGGGTCGGTTATACGAGCGGGAATCGGGTAAAACAATCATCATACTTCGTGGCATGCGATAGCGAGCAGATTGAGCAGACCGATATTTACTCGAATCTGATGTGCGGCATACATCCATGCAAGACCACCAGTACTTATGCATGTACTGTACGAGGTACGTGCTGTATGCCGGGCATTCTCGCGCACCCGCACCATGACAGGGTGTGTGGTAACGAGGATATCTACACTACGCACCTTCTTACTATTACTAGACTTCCGCAACCAACAAGCGAAATCAGGTGACCAATATTCATGCAAGACTACCGGTACAGATATTACCTGTATAGATATTACCTACGGGCGGGCATCGAGTCGAACGTGCATTTGGGGATCGAGTTGAACATGCATAAATACAATAGCTCACTGCTAAAAGCAAGGATTAGTCCATGGGGTCGGCACGAGGTGTAATGCTGTATGCCTAGTCAGCTTGGAGCACCTGCAGGCACACCTGATAATATGGGTTTGCGATGACGAGAGTATATCCCTACCCAACTAAACGCCATAACCAACAAGCAGCGGCAGGCGAAGAACATGCGTGCGCGACTACAGGTACATATGTTTTACACCGACGGGCACCGGGTAGAACCTCATGCATATGATGACTGACTGGTGAGCATGGAGTACTTGATGGGGTTGGTTGCACCGTCGGCACCATGGTATCGGTTCTCTCGTGTATACCACATTCTGTCGTCCCTTATTTGGACACCGTGTGCAGCGGCTGGCGACCACCGCAGCCCCGCGGACCCCCCATCTCCGAGATGCATGCCTTTCACTACTACACGTACCTGTAACAACTGCAATACTATTTTGTTGATGCTATAATATGCCTGTGTTGCTATAGTCTAGTTCCTTTGCAAGCCTTTCCCCGCTACACGTAAAATTATTACGGTATTAGTCTACTGCTTCATGTTATGATATGCTATTTTAACATAATTGCTTCGTTGTTCGTTATGATTTAATGTTAATCGGACGGGGTGCATACTTCTGTCTCTGTCTAGGGGGCAAGACGTGACAAGTCACCCCACTTCGCTACGGGTAGCAGGCCCACGTGACGAAGGATAAATTCTGCGCACTAGTAAGATACGACGCGTCGCGACGACCTGCAGGATAAATCCATCTACAAACACGAATACCGCGGCAAATGAGAAGCATGTGCGAGACTTTATCCTCGTGCATACCGAAACCAACCCGTTCGGACTCTGCTACGCGAGGCTTGCCGCTCGCCTCTCGTCAGGGTGGCCGACTAGGCACTCACCCACACTAAACCTCTTAGAGCATATAGACACGGGACCCAATTGGTGTCTACCACGGCCCCTTACATGTCTATTGTGACCGGGGCCATAGCTGATCATCGCCTACCGAAGGTCTCAACCCAGACGACGGACTCAGCCATCACGCCCCCGCTGTATGAATTGTCGATCTCGTCATGTCTAGGGGTTCACCGTTTTCCTCGCTTAATCGTATTGTGGACAGGTTTGTTTGTCTAGGATGCAACAAAGGTGAACAAAAAGCGTCTTCGCCCATCTTTCGCTGAACAACAGAGGGTGGGTTCGGTGCTAACACATGGAACATGAGTGGGATGTGCCAAGACAGGCTGCCGAAGATCACTTCACCTACAGTGCGACCATCTGGCACATAAGACGTACCTGTAAGACGACTGCGCTCGTACACACCGAAACCAATCCGTTCGGACTCTGCTTAGCAAAGCTTACCGCACGACCCCCAGGGTGACGGACTCGGCACTCACTCACTCATATCAAACTTCTTACAACAAAATCGCCCGTCTAAGTGGTTAAGATTATGTCACCACTCATGTGAAACCTCGGGACCGCCGTTACCACTCAACCCACAACGGGGTGCAAGTCCGACGCATATCGAGGGCACCGGCGGCCTATTGTCCGCTCTCTCATTTCTCGTTCTTTAGAGCTGAGTGGCGTGGGCTTTATTGGAGTACCTCGGGGGTTGCCTAGGTCATCATGTGGTATAGCATGTCAAGGTGGGAGCCGTCGATGTGCCCTCGGAAGCAGTCGTGAAACGGGTACAAGTATACATATATATTATCGTTGTCTCCGCCGAAGAAGGAAGGGCACTCTGAACATGCACACTCGAAGACAACTAGAAGTGCAAGAGAAGTAATACGGCCTCGAAAGGCCTGTAGGTATCCGAATTTGAGATCATTTGGATGGGTTTCGTATGATAAGGTTGGCGTTTTATATTCGGGAAAGTTAGGAAGTAGATCGGAGGCACGCGCCTCCGATCTCAAAAGCTATCCCGGGCTCTGGTGGAAACGAATAAAGCTACATCTCTACCGAGGAACGAAAGTGAGTACTTTTCTAGGATCTGCTCAATTGGCAGACCTGCAGGGGGCACTCTGTGTCCCCCACCTTTAATTTATTATGTGGCGTCGACGAGCTTGATATGCTATTGTGGCAGCGTTCCTTCAATCTCTCCGATTTTCTTTTCGTAGCGATTTTGCTTTTGCTTTCCATCGAGCCCACAACCCCTGTTCCTTCTCGGGTGGCTTCTCAATGGAGGGAGCGCCCTTCCTCCTACAACGGCGACCACAACAGCAGTGAGTTGGCAGGGGCCCCTCCTGTTGGTCGCCGGGCACGTACCACACGGACGACACCTTCCAAGTACGTGCGGACGACACTGCTCTGCGGAGCACACCCCTCGTCTCGAATTTTGGTCCCTCCTGTTGGTTGCTGGGCACGCACCACACAGAGGACACCTTCCGAGTACGTGCGGACGACACTGCTCTTCGGAGCACAATCCTCGTCCCGACATTTGGTCGCATCAGTTCACCGCCAGCTGGTCATAGACCACTCCGCAGTGGAACTGCCCGAGCCCCACCCATCAGACTTGTTTGCTCCGCGCTCTGCCAGCATGTAGCACAGCACATCTCCGCGAGTTGCCAGCACAAGCCCCAAGATCGGCCATCGACTTGTACTTTTTTTTGCGCTTTGGGGCTCGGAGGCATATGCACGACACGCCACGGACAAGCATACTGGAATCAACCCTTCGAATGACCTTCGACGGGGACTTCGCTTGCTGAGAGAGCCCATCGACCAGCATACACCTTTGCTGTCGGAGCCAGACCGCCCTTCGCGAGACCCCCTTGGACTACGGGCACCGTGCTCTAGGAGCTCATGTCGGGGCTCCTTCCTTGTGATCCTACCTGGGAAGGAACAGGCGGTGCTCGTGGAATGTTTGGGCTTTTTCGTTTGGCGAATTTTCCAGTACACGCGTTATCGTATGGGTTTCAGTACATACGTCGAACTAGTCCGTCTTGTGCGTCGAACAAACAGCTGTTCCCTTTCTGCCGAAATTAGTACAAGCTACTAATTTGACGCACCTCGGACCCCTCTCCGATCTTTCTCGATCAACAGCGTTCTACTACTGCTGTGCGTCACGTAGCTTCAACCACCATCATTTTTGTAGAGGTGCCAACTACAGTGCCGCACAACGGGTTCGCTGTCAATGCCTGCCATATACCGCCGGATTCTCTGCTGTAGAAGTCACTGTACAGCAGCCAAGCCGCCTACTTTGCTCCTGCCCATCCACCACATAGCTCGACCCTTCACTGCCCCAGCGTCCACAGTTACAGCACCGCAGCTCTGACACCCTCCACCGCTGTGCGAGTGCTCCTTACAAGTTTGGTTCGAGAGTTTTTTTTTCGTCCTGGCCCCCCCGTGACTAGAACTTGAACCTAGTGAACGCTGAATATCTCTGCTGGCTTTTTTGGGCAAGGCTGTTGGTGTGTGCGATGCCCTATATTCCACCATTCATGGGTACGCGGGGACTACAATACCACTTTCTGCGTATGCACAGCTGTGACAGTGCGGCACTCTGCACTGCTGTCAACGTAACTGTCCCTTTTTCGGTGCGAGTGGGTACGGTTTTTTTTTTCAGCTGTCCGGGAGTAAGGCCGTCTTCCTGCCGGTACATGTGCTGCCCCTCCACAATGCCGCTAGGATAAATGCAGCATTTTTGTTTTTGCAGCTGTCACGGCGGGTATTGCCAGTTGAAATGCGGTTTACAGTTGGCGGAGATGCTGAGCACTATACTACTGTGGGCGCAAACGCTGCCTTTCTGCTGCTGTTGGTACATGTGCTGCCCTTCACAATAATGCTAGGGTCTACGCTGTTTTTTTTTTCTTCTTCTTCTCTGCACATGTTCGGACAGCTACTGCCCGTTACAGAGCGCTTACTAGACAGTTCGCGGAGATACTGCGCTTCCCAGTATTTAAGAGTGCAGTGGAGATCAGCCCGTTTGATGCGGTACCTGTGGGGGCAAACAGCCTTTCTATTCGGCTGTGGGCGTACACAATTTTCTACAGCTGGTGTTGGTACTACACTACCCATCTTGGTGCGGTTGAAATTGTCGTTACTTGTTAACACAGCAGTGATACTGCAGCAATCAGCACTACGGTAGGTGCGACCGTCCCCTATTAGTGCGGTCGGGGGAAACTACGTCGTTTGGGGGGTTATACTGCCCATTCTTTATACGGTTGGTGCGACGAGTGTCAGCGTGTTGGGTGACCTTTCACTGTGCTGCCCCCCTACACTACACCTAGGTTAAATGCTGCCTGTTTTGGTGCGATGAGTGTCGGCGCGTTGGGCGACCCTTCACTGTGCTTCCACCCCTACACTACACCCAGGTTAAATGCTGCCCGTTTTGGTGCGATGAGTGTCGGCGTGTTGGGCGACTCTTCACTGTGCTTCCACCCCTACACTACACCTAGGTTAAATGCTGCCTGTCTTGACAACAAGCAACATGTCTACCAGTGAGAAAGCGGGCTACCCGGGGCAGGCTGAGGTCTTCCACGCACCCCAACCTGGATGCCCACGTGACAGGGAGAGCGCGCTCGAGATGCCGCGACTCGAGACGGGGGGAACCACCGGTGGCGGGTTCCGGTGACGAGACAGAAGACGGAGCACCATACCTCCACTCGTTCCCACCAACCAAGAGGGTCGATTCGCCGGTTCGTGCTGAGAAGAAGACGGACCAACCCCCACCGGACTCGGGGGCGTCTCGACGCCAGCTCTCGCCAGCCCCGGGAGAGCGCCACCAGCTGCCCCCGCCCGCGCTCGACAGGGCACCACCGCCGCCACCTGGGCTCTCCGCGCTCGACAGAGCGCCACCCCCAGAGCTCCCGGGACCGGGGCGCCCATGCTGCCCCCTTGGACTTGGCATACGCGGCGGCGCGGGCCCAGCGGGCGCTCGACGACGCCAACCAGACGATAGCACGCCGACGTCGGTTTGACGAAGATATCGAGCAGGCGAAGACCGCTGCACGGAAGGCGTCCCTGGTAGCAAAGAGGGCGCAACAAGCCCTCGCCCAATCAGTTGCGGCGGCTACGGCGGGAGCTACCGCGGTCCCCTTGCCTTCGTAGCGCCCGCAGGGTGTCGCATCCCAGCTACCACGACCCGGGGACGACGCCTTCTTCAAGGGCACCGTCGTGTGCATGGCGTCTGCACCGAGGGTAGACTTCCCCTCAGCGTTGGCGACCGCGGTGGTGGAAACGGCCTGCGCCCTCCTCCCGTCAGAGAGGCCGGCGTCGCGGCAAGCGGACGTCCTCAGTGGAAGCGGCCTGGGCTCGCGTGGATTGTACGCCCTATGCTAGACAGACGAGAGCCGCCCCGACCCTTGCCCTCGTTAAGGCCCTGATGATAGCCCACGACGAGGACCCCTACCCTGTCTTTTGGCCGAACCCCGGAGGAAGAGTTGGCAGAACGAAACCGGGGAAAATGTCGCGACAGTCGCGACCGCGGGGACCGCAACCGTGGGGGTGGCGGCAAAAATGGTGGGGGTGGCGACCACCACCACTGCCGCGGGGGTGACAGCGCATCGAGTGCTGGTGTGCCTGAGGGCGCCGCCGAGGGGGCAACTTTGGTCCAACAACCGGGACAGTTGGCCGCAGCCCTGGCGGAGGCAACAGAGGGCGGAGGGATGGCGCGAGAGGACGTTCAGCGTGGGACGGCTCGTCAACTTCCTCCCGATCGTCCTCGTCCTCGAGCACGAACCACAGCGAGGTGGTCGTGGTAACAGGCTAAAAGTGTCAAGAGCCATGGCAGGAGGAGCATCTGCCTGAGGCTTTCACCCTCCTGTTGCGTCTGCTGATCACGCACTTTGACGGGGTTGACACGGAGGAGGGCTACACTAAGTTGCATACTTTTGGAATGTGTAACGGCATGCCGTTTTCTGATTTCAGTGGAGTTTCGCGTACTTATGCCGACCGCTACGGGGAGTGAGCGTGTTTTGTCTCCGGGGACGGATGTGGTGTTGGAGGTGGTTCGGGTGGCGGCGAATGAGCAATTTCCGGCTCTCCTGCCTGCGTTGTACCCTGGTTCGAAGGCAACAAACCCGTGGCCATACGCCTCGTTGGATGCTATGTAGCGGGCTTTTAGTGACTAATAAGACACCTGCCGTCAACGGCGAAACATTTTTTTTTCGCTCCCTGTTTCTTCTCCGGGAGCGTGGCCATTCGCCCTGCCGGGGCCCCGGCCCGCCGATCATGGGCGCGGCCAGGGCCGAGTGCCGTCCCAGTCGCTTTCGTGGCAGACGGGATCGAGCCATCATTCAACTGTCACGCCCATCGATGATTCATCTGACCCTTGGCTTGACCACACATTGAACTGCTGGCCGATAGAAGAGCATCATTATGCAGAAGTTTCCGCCGTTAAGGCCTCGTTTAAGACAGACGACCCTCCCCTTTGGAGCGGCCTCCTTTCACCTCGCGCTAATGCCCTCCGAGAAAACCGGGGGCTTTGCCTCAACTGCCTCGAAGACAACCATTCCTTCAAGCATTGTAGGCATCCTTTAATTACTGCGAGTGGCTGCTTGAGGCCAACTCGGCGACGATGACGCACACCGACGTTGACAAACACGCATGGTCTGCGACCGCCGAGACGACAAATCTTCTCGCCCGAACAACCACAAGAAAAATCGTCGCCATCTTTCAGGATCAGGGCCAGGTAGACTGTCACAACGATGCCACATAGACGTCGGATCACCATGGTGATATCCTGCGCTCGCCCGCCTCTTCTGCCTCCGCTCCCGCTTCTCGAATGCGCTTTGGAGCCGCCCACAACCCAGGCGAAAAAAATTTGCGCGCCAACCTGGCACATTCCGTAACGACAATCGACAGCTCGACGGCGATACGGCACCGTCGACAACACTGTCGGCGGGTACCTATTTCGTTTTCAAAAGATGCTCTTGTTCTGTTGCTAGCCTGTCCAGTAACGCAGCACAGATTGCCTCTGTCAAGAGCCCACGGGCTCCTACGCCGTCTGCGGACGATTCTCACGGCGTAGTACCGGTGGCGGAAACTAGCGCTTCAAGCGTGGTTTCCTCCAGCCAGGTAATGTTTTTTCTTTCCTTTCTTTCTTTTTCGACGGCGAGAACGCGCGCTTTCAGCGACGTTCCCCTCGGTCATGGTCTGAGTTCGGCAACGGGAACCGCGCTTCCAGCGCCGTTTCCCTCAGCCGCGGCATA
Source organism: Undaria pinnatifida (assembly GCA_012845835.1). Classification (NCBI taxonomy): domain Eukaryota; class Phaeophyceae; order Laminariales; family Alariaceae; genus Undaria; species Undaria pinnatifida. The sequence goes on from JABAKD010000013.1 coordinate 1,468,145, forward strand.
AACTCAGCAATGGGGGTGCGCGCTCCAAACGCCGCCCCCATCAACCATGGCACGGGAGCCTGCGCTTTGCGCGCTCCCCCCCTAGGTACGCGCCGCGCAATAATATAGCTGCAGCGACGGCGCGTCGCCTTTTTACGCGTGTGTGTTCATCCCCCCCTCTCCCTGACCAGGCGGTGGCGGTCGGTTTGAGGTGTGGGACGGTCGACCCTCGAAACACTTTTTCTGACCACGAGGTGGCGGTCGATTTGAGGTGTGGGAAGGCCAACACTAAAACACCGAGATCTTTTGCGAGGCTCGATCCCGTGTTTGCTCGCGATAAGAGCGGGCGCTCTGTCCTTTTTTCCATCAAGGAGGAGTCGACAAGATTAGCTACCTCGTCTCCCTTCTCCAAGAGACATAACGGAAGAGAGCCTCCTCGGGTAAAGATATTATTGCCTTGCCCGAGTCCCGCTCCAGAAGACGCCCACAGGGTTTACGGACCCTGCTTCGTCTTTTAACACGCTAACCCACGTGTTTCAGGATACGTCTGCCCCAGTGGCACAGGAAGAAGATCCGACACTGCGCGACGGGCCAGTGATGACTCCACGGCCTCCAGCCTGATCAGCTGGACGCTATTCCCGTAAATTTACGGAAGAATTGCGCCTTTCGTCAAGCAGAAACAGCTCAGAGCCCCTGCCCCTTCGGGCGCAGTTAGAGCAGTTTTCTTGCGATTATACGCCAAGAAGCGAAGAGGCCACGAGGCGAGAAACCGTGGGTTCGGACTCGCGTTGTGCTCCCGAGGCCTGGTGTTCTTGAGGGGGACACTACAGGCCCAAAGAGCCGAGGATTGGTGTTCTCAGACGGGGACATTGCAGACCCAAATGCCCAACGAGGCTACCGACGGGTTGGCAACGTCGGTGTTAGACTCTTTTTCGGGTGCAATGAGGGCGGCTTCTTACGAGTTTCCGCCAGCGAGTGAGGAGGACCCGAGGGGAGAAACCCCGGGTTCGGACTCGCATCTTGCTCCCGAGGCCTGGTGCTCCCGCAAGGGGACATTATAGGCCCAAATAGCCGAGGACTGGTGTTCCCAGAAGGGGACATTGCAGACCCACAAATGTCCAACGAGGCTACCGACGGGTTGGCACCGTCGGTTTTTGCCATTTTTCGGGCGCAGTTAGAGCGGATTCTTGCGCTTTTCCGCCAACGAACGATGAATGACCCGAGGCGAGATACCACGGGTTCGGATTCGCGTCGTGCTCCCGAGGCCTGGTGTTTCCGGACGGGGACATTGCAGCCCCAAATTCCAACACGGCTTTTGACCCTTCTCTCGAATACTCCACAGACAAAGTGGTGTTATTCTGGCAGTTCCAATCCTATTTTCCACCGTGGTGCCCTTCGTCGTTTGCCGTGGACGACGTGCCATATTCTTGCGCGGAGCTGGACATGATGGCCGAAAAGACCAAGTTTTAGCAAGACCATCAAGCAGTGGGGCTCATTATGTCGTCGCCTTGTCCAAGCACACGCAAACGCATCGGTCGAGGCGTGCGCAACTTTGATTCCGCTGTTGGAGACAGGGAGAAGCAAAACGCCGTGTCACCTAGCACCTACGCCAAATTTACGCAGAGCCCAGCCATGAAAAATCACCTTTTGAGCACTGGCAACAAATTTCTGGCAGAGGCTAGTCCTCCAGACACAGTGTGGGGTATAGGTCTCCAGGCGGACGACCCCCACGCCAAGGATCCACACAAGTGGAGAGGAAAACATTTGCTCGGTGAGGCACTCTCTGCCGTTCGCGAAGCAATTCGCGACAGCGAGAACGGTTCGCCACACCCGGCCTCCCCTCGTCGATTCCGCAGGCCCATCGGGAATGCTGGAATCCACGAAATTTTGTCCGCTTAGCAGTCGCGCTTGGGGACCGCGGCCGGCGCTGACCAAGGCCCTCCTTCGGCCTATTTTTCGGGTTCACCCGCCGATCAAAGCCCGGAGGTTTTGGCGATAGCTTCTCGTGGCGCCTCAGACCGCGCACTGTCAGAACACGGCCCCTGTTTCGTCAAGGGTACTGTGACGCTTGATGACGTTTTGTTCACTATGAAAATCGCGTATATCAGTCGAGCAACGCTCGACTCGCAGAGGCACTGGACTCCTCTAGATTTGGGGACCTGCAGCATTGTTTGGGCTACCAAACACCTCGGAGGGTACTGTGGAGAACAAAGTTCCGCATATCCTCCGGCCACGAGACACAGGAGAGCACTGGCAAAGTGGGGACCCTCAATGCACGAGTCCAGCGGTAGCTTGAGTTCGTCACCGCGTTCGATTGCACACTCGAGTACCGCAAAGGCAGCGCCAACGGCATCGCCGATTTTTCCGGCCCATTTTCCAGAGCCTGCTACGGAGTACGACCGCAGTGGCTTGAAAAAATTCAACCTCGTGGGGTTGACAAGCCCCAACCCCGTTGGAGATAGCGGTATCTACCTCCTACGGACCCGCGGGCTGCGCGCTCCCTCCTCGCCGATCCCAGGAGTCGGGTCGGGTGGACTCGCGCCCCTCGCCAAAAGCACTGTCTTGGGTGGGCTCGTGATCCACACCGAAAGCACTGCTTTGGGTGAAGTCGAACCCCTCGCCGAAAGCACTGTCTTAGGTGGGCTCGTGCCCCGCACTGAACATGCTGCCTTGGGTGGGCTGCCTCTCACCTCTACCGCGTTTCACGATTTTCGCACACACGAGCCACGTATAAGGATTGACGGCCTTTCTGCTTCCCCGGGGAGATTCATCGCTCGTGTTTCTGCCTCCGTCGCCAATTACGAAGGCTGTACGGGTCGATTTCACAGGCCGCTGACACCGTTTTCGCTTCGGTTTTTGCCACACCCATCGAGGGCGGCACGGGCTCCGCCCTGGCTGCAGCGACGCCCATCGCACAGCCGACTTATCTATCCCGGCCTTCTTTACAGGAGACAGCCCCCGCCGCGACGACCGGTTCGACTGTGTCCGTCTCCGCCATGCTTGGCACTCCAGCCCCTCCGTCGTCGACGACGCGCCGACGAACAGCGACAACAACGGGTAATGCACCCCCGCTGTAGATTATGGATTCGGGCCCGGCGGGGCCCCTCGGCCATCTTGCGGACGAAGTACAACCCCGTCGCGAGTTCCACGGCCGCAGCCGACCCCGTCGCCGCCGCGACCCCTGCTCTTGTCGACTCGCCGGTCCGCACGGTGCCACTACCGTCCGACCGCGACCACGCAGAGCCTATATGGGAACTCCTCTCTTACGGCTCACGCCTTCTCCTGGTGGCACGCCGACCGCATATACTAGGTCGGACGCCCTCGGCAACGCTACTGAATTGCGTTTCGCTGATTCCGTCGCGCGTTATTCACATGGCGATTGGAAGCGAGAGCAGCACGCTGAGCCGACGTGCCACGCCATGATGCGTTACGTTTCTATCGGCCGGCCATCGGTCCTGCCGCCCGACTTTTCGGCGTGCTACCTCTCGCACAAGCGTCCCTCCCTCTCAGACCAAGGAGTTGGCGGATAAGGGTCGACTACATACAACCAACGACGACATCATCCTACTCGTCCGTAACCCGATACTGCCGCCAACAAGCTCTGACAAACCGAACTCTGTGGGGCGAGCTGCTTGCTTGCTAAACGACGAGCCAGTTCGCATCTACGTTCCCCTGCTCATGCGCCCTTGGATCATGCAAGCTTGTCACTCGACGGCCTCCTGCCACCTTGGCACCACGCGCACGTTGCGCGTGCTGGAGCGTTCTTATTGGTGGATAGGCATGAGTGTGTGTACCCGGTGGTGGCTTCGCCACTGCTTGAAGTGCCAAGCGCGGAAAACCCCACGGCTGACTGTCCGGTGACCCATCATCACAATGCCTCTGCCGGAAGGTCCAGTTATCGCCGTCAGTGTTGACTACTTCGGCCCCCTTCCGGTCACACCACGAGGCAACACCTACATCCTGCTGTTCACCGATCGCTTCAGTCGTCGGGCCGACATGTTCCCCGTCAGTGCCGCTGAGTTCACCGCGGAGGGTACAGCCAATATCCTGGTGAACCAATACATCCCCTTGTTGGGGTGCCCGCGCGCCATACTCTCGGACAACGGACTGCAGTTCTGCTCCAAGCTTTCACAAGCTGTATATCAGCTGTTGGGTGTACACAAGCTTGCTACAAGCTCCCATCATCCCAACTGTAACGGGGGCGTTGAGCGGTTGAGTCACACTATGGCACAAATGCTGGCTATGGTCATCAACGAGCGACAAGACGATTGGAACTTGCATCTGCGCCACGTAGCATTCGCTTACAACAACTCTGTCAGCGCGGCGACGGGTTTGGCTTCCAACGAGGTCCACATGGGCAGACTCCCACGGCTCCCCCTGACGATTTTCGACCGCACAGGTGTCGTGGGACACCAGAGTCTGACCCGTGACCACCTGGCCTATTGCGATTTGGCCACCGACCGGCAAAAGCGCGCGAACGACATTGTCCGCGCACACCACGCCCTCACCGTTTCCCGTGTCAACCGCGGAAACTCCGCCCTCGCCGACGCGCTGCGTCCAGCACCTAACTTCACTGTTGGTGGTTGGGCATGGGTATACAATTCTGCCTCTACCATCCGCCAGGGTGTGAAGGCGAACACCGACGCCAAGGTACTCAAGGCCAAACTCGCGCTTAACTAGACGGGCCCATACAAGGTCCTGGCCGTCGGTCCCTGCTCCGCCGCCGAGACCCCGGACGGCTCGCCGCTCGGGAGCAACCTCCTTTATTTGGATCTCCCTTCCGACCTGCCTGGTTCGGACACTCGTCGGCGTGTGGCCATCGAGCGCTGCAAACCCTGTGCCAACCCCCTCGACAGCGGGAACATGCCCAAATACCTACCAGCGGGGCTGACACAGTATGTGCTCAACAAATTTTCCGAGAAGTCCCCACCGTACCACGTCACTCAAGACGACGTTTCGACTCCCCTCCAACGGCTGGAGGTGGAGCAGATCATTGGTCATCAGTCGGTACGGGGGCGAGGTGGCGTCATCGCGGTGCTATACAAAACGCATTAGGCGGGACTCTCCGAACCTTCCTGGCAGCGGGAAATGGACCTTCACCTCTCCCGCTCCCACATCTTGCGTTATTGGGCCGGAACCCCGGACCAGCACCGCCAAACCAACCGCCTCTACCGCCAAATGCGGATCGGGGCGGCACAGCGTGAGCTCTTCCGCAACATCGGGGAACGTTTCCAAGCGCCGGGCTACGCCTGTGTTCCCCGCGCCGATTGGCTCCGTCGCTACCACGACATAGTACTCCCTAAGGGAGCCCACTTTTGGTACCAGGGAGACGATGGTTTATGGTGGCTTGGAAAAACCAGCGCGAGCACTACCGAGGACAAGGTATACCTGGTCCGCTTTCTGGATGACCCGGGACCGATTAAACTCCCTCTTCCCCCGGCGCGCTACACGACTTCAACGGGAGCCGTACGAGGTTCTTGGTGATTGCAAGTTCACATCGCCAGTGCGTTTCCTCGGGGAATCCAACGTAACTAGACGAATCTCGAGGCGCGGCCGTGGCCAGTTGACTTCCAAGCCACCACCGCTCCTCGATAGTTCTTCTTTTTTTTGAGTTATGAGTTTTGCGTCTTCGTCTTTGGGTTGTTCGTAATGTCCTGAGGGTCTTTGTCGAGTTTTGGGGCGGTTCTTTCCATTTTTTTTTTTTGTCCTGCCGAACCCCCTGCTCAGTGCCGGGTCAGGGTTCGGGTGAAACGCCGCTATCTGAGGCGCAGGGCTGTCGCTTTTTTGTCATTGTTCAAGTTCGCCCTGCCGACGCCCTCCTCAGCCCAGAGCCGGGGGGCGACCAGGGTACCCTGTTCGCGCGTAACGTGGTACAGGGCTATGTGCGGGTCTGTGTGTCCTTTTTTATCTTTTATGTGTTGTATTTGTTCTACTTTGTTTTTTTTCGTCTGAACACTTCCTCCCCTAGCGGGGCTGTACGTGTTGCCACCTTCCATACCGGGTATTTGTCGTTTCCTCGTCTAACCCCCCGCCTTGCCGATGGCCCGAGGGAGGTTTTCCGCATGACTTCTCCCTTGTGTTAGCGCCTGTGTTCCCCTCCATATCGACGAGGGCTCGCCTCGGCATAGTACCTTTTCTGTGGTTGGTTTGCCGTAGAGCCTTCCCTGCCCCCCCCGCCACACCGGCGGCATGCGGCAGATTCTAGAGCCTTTTCTGCCCCCCCCGCCACACCGGCGGCATGCGGCAGGTTTTTGATGGGTGACTATTGCCTTGTTGTAGGGTCTGCGTTTCTTTCTACTGCTTTCTTCGCGTGTTCCTGGCTCCATAGCCAGACGGTTAGAGGTGTGGGAGCGGGTTTTGAGGAGCCGCATCTTCGACTCATGGTCTAGTTCGTAGAACCGGAGTTTCCCCGAATCTCCCATATTTCTGCCTATGCGACTCATCAGGGTGGGCTAGTGTTAAGATACGGCCTCGAACGGCCTGTAGGTATCCGAATTTGAGATTATTTGGATGGGTTTCGTATGTTAAGGTTGGCGTTTTATATTCGGGAAAGTTAGGAAGTAGATCGGAGGCACGTGCCTCCGATCTCAGAAGCTATCCCGGGCTCTGGTGGAAACGAATAAAGCTACATCTCCACGGAGGAACGAAAGTGAGTACTCTCCGAGGACCTGCTCAATTGGCAGACCTGCAGGGGGCACTCTGTGTCCCCCACCTTTAATTTAACATAATGACACACACTGAGCCAAAGGGGGCTCAACTCGAACATATCGAAGATTGGGATCGCCAATCATATCGATTGTTCTACTCTACCATCTCTGTAGATTCTCAGCAGTCATACACATCATACGTCAGACTTGTGATCAGGCATAAACCGACATTCCCCCTGCCTGTGTGCACGTCATGATAACGTTCAACCAAAGCGCACCATAAGGAACCTCGCTTATTCAAGCAAGGTACATGCCTCTGCTCCAAAAACCCGAATACTGACATCTAGCGGAATTGAACCGCAGTATTCGTAACGTCTGCAAAGTGAAGAAGGAAGGGCACCTGAAAAACGTCTGCAAAAATTACAACTCATCCGACATGCCAATTACAAATATTGCAACTCCCTGAATACGAATTTCATATCATGACCTTCGTAGATACTTTACAGTTGCACATTTCAGACATTCATTGATACGGGCAAATAGTCTATTCTACATCCCTCTTGCTCGTGACATCTGCCATGACAATGCTCACGCCATCCTTCATTCCTGCAAACTCAAAAGTACCATCCTCAAATTCAAATAAAGTATAAGAGCTTCGCTTTCAATTAAAAAATAATACTAGTATAAGCTACGATATAACTCCCCCACTCCGGAGTCAAACTCCCCCACTCCGGAGTCAAGCCACATTTTGTCCAACCAGTTCCGCTCTGGTTTAGTCCATACCAAGCTCTCATCACGCGTTGGTATCACAGGACACTTTGATTAGGACATGTGCTCTTTCAACTAATTTTGGAAGCCAACATTCATCATACCTACCTACTCTCCCTGTTCAAACAAATCAAGCATCCTGCAGCTCAACCTCCAATTCATATCACCAGGAGTTCATCGCGAGACTACGGCGGTGGTGACGTCTCCGCGAGCTGAAAATAATATGTCACGTGGACGATCGATATCTATCTCTTTCCGCCCCACCAGCTCAAAGATAAAAGTATCAAATTTCCTTGTCAAACGCTCCCCAAAACAGCAAATATTTCGCTCGTAAACTACTGCTGTGCGTTCGTTCGTACATGACGTGTGATCACCTGTGAATAGTACGATATAAGCCTTATATCTATCTGCCGTTCCCCCTGATCACTCGGTTTTGTACGGCATTAGGGGGGGGGGGGGGGGTGAACACCATCCTATCATCCACTATTTCCCAGAAAATACGTCAATTAACTACGATTTTCATGCCTGGTACCACAGGTACTGTAAAGTATAACACCAGGCAGGGTCGAAAATTCAGTTGTGTGTTTAAAACGCACCCACCTTATCCATCACCTTTCGTTGTTGCAACAAAATGAAGAACAGATGCATACCAGGTATATCATATTATTATAAAAAATGAAAATACACTCCAGCTGTGAGATCGAAGATTTCGTCGAAACTCATCTTTGCAAGCTGTGTGTGATACTCCGATCGCGCGCATTACGAGTTGTGTGTCCTCATTAAGGATATAGGTCGGCGACTCCCCTTACAACTACAGTGTAGCTACCAGGGTCAACAGGATGATTTTAGTCAGTCTGTGCGCGGAAACTAAAAAACCCGTTTCTGAGGGGGACAAAATCTGACAGCTGTGAAGGGAAATGTATCCTTTTATCAAGTGAATCTTGTAAGTCGAATAACCGGTGAGGGGGGTGGGGCGGAGTTTTGAAGGACGTGGGGGCCTGGTTTTGATCAAAAGCGAGCGGGTTTGGAGGGGGGGGGGGGGGGGGGAAAGGGGGCAATTTGTGCATGTAAGCTATAAATCCTTTCGAGGGGATAAATCTGACGGTTTTGGCACCAGTATATTATTGGGGGCGGGGGGGGGGGTTGGGGCGGGGGGGGGGGGGGGGGGAGCGGGGGGGGGGGGCAGCTCAATACGTGCCTGGAAACTATACATTATTTTGAGGGGATAAAATTGACGGTTTTGGAAATAATACATCAGTTTATCATGTATATCCTGGGGTAAGTTGTACAATCAGTGAGTAAAGAGAGGGTGGAGTGTTCGAGGGGGTGGGGTTGGGATGGGTTGGGGGGGAGGTGGGGGGTGAACTTTTCCCGGCCAACCAAAAAAAATACAGTATTCACCACGACCACGTACCAGGTACCATCTATCAAAAGTATAGACCGCTAATACACCAAACAATACCATGATATTTTCCAACGACCAGGATTAAAATTCATGTTTTCGGCAGAAATATTTTTTTCTTGACTCTTCGGAACTGAGGGACATTGGTTGATTGAAAATGAACCAAAGTGCCAACTCATATCATATACGACAGAAAGTTCGGCTATAACAGGCGAGCGCTGTGTATCGTTCCCCGACCAACATCAGTACTATGAACAGCAATGAAATCGCTCATCCCTCAAGTAATCCAGCTTTGCACTTTGCTTTCGAAGTTGTATTATATTAATGCGCAACCCCCCGCCCGGAGAGGGGGGTTGGAGATGGGAATACCCCGGGGCTGCCCCGCCGGCAACCCCACGCTAACATCCGTATACACGAGTCAACTCCCAACCCAACTGGCGACGTCGAACTCTCGACGCCAGCCAACAACCAACGACGAACAATCGTTGGCAATTCGAAGAAGACATACGAGGCAACCGCCTATAACGTGCAGCATATAGAAAAACGTACACACGCGTGTAATAAACATGCTATAATATATGCACGCCTGCACACACCATGCACATTAAACAAATGCACTTACTTGCCAATATACGGATAATTCCCCTCTCCCACACTTTCAGATTGCGCGCTAAATCCGAGCCGATGCACTGCCACAACGTTCGCTGTGAACTATCAACATAATATCTGCGTAAAACAGTCATACGTAACCCCACCGCACGGAGGGAAACTCAGATATTACACATGCTGAAAAAAACCACAACAACGAACACCCTTTGCACCACGCTATAACACTGATGCGGCTAGCACCCACCGCAAACCTGCGCAATCTACGAAACCCCGTCGCATCTTCAGCGAAAACGGGTACGTTTGCCAAAACAGTAACAAACACGCGCAACGTTACTGCGACCGATTAACTCCCCCTCCACTGACTCCCTCAAAAGCACGGGCGGGTGGGTGGGGACTTAAACTAGTCTGTATCACACCTTGGACCTGTAAGCTCTGACTCTGCTCCCCTACGCGCTCCGCGTGCAGATCGTCGCCTACGCAGCTGGGCCAGGTGTGCCCAATGCTATCGCTCATACGACTATGAATTACCGCATTGATCTGATTGGTCAAACTTCTTACGTACGTACAAAACCCATATTTTCTCATACTTCGATAATGTTCTGCTTTGCACTTTGCTTTCGAAGTTGTATCATATTAATGCGCAACCCCCCGCCCGGAGAGGGGGGTTGGAGATGGGAATACCCCGGGGCTACCCCGCCGGCAACCCCACGCTAACATCCGTGAACACAAGTCAACTCCCAACCCAACTGGCGACATCGAACTCTCGACGCCAGCCTCCGGCACAAACTGGTAGTTGACCCGTATTACGAATGTAGTCCCACCCCCCCCCGCCCCCCCCTACCCTCGAGTCGTAGAGTGCACACGGGATAACACACTTCTTTGTAATTCCGCGTTTGCCCAACTAGTCAGAGCCCATCGGCCCTCACGCTGCAACACCGCCGGTGTTGCACCCCCTGCCGACAAGTGCGTTGCGCCTCCAATCCTCAGGGAGTGCAAGGCGTACTCCTCCGCACGCACACCCGCCAACGCAACCACTTTCCGCAAAGCTGCCGTCGCTTGATGTTGTGTCCACATGGACCATCTGCCATTACCAACGACACACGCAACCAAGGGGGCCGAAGAGGGAAGAAACAAGTAACAAGACATCAATTCGATCATTAGATCGACGGCGCCGCCACCTTCCCCCACGCGCATCGACGGACCCTTTCGCACATGCGTGACAACCGCCCCTTTCCGCGGTTGGTCACCCTGCGACCCGCGAAATCGAGCCTTGACATGATCCGCGGTTGACCACTGCGCAACAGTAAGCTGAATATTTCCGCAAAAGAATGCAACATCAGCACGCCGCAAACAATAAGTCTCGTGAACTCGTAACCGGGTTTCCGCGAACATTTCTGACGCGCGAGTCAAGAGACAGAACGAAGCGAACAGGGCCGGCCACAAAACACGACCCCCGGCACGCCACGGGCGGATCAGCTTCTCGCCCGCGAGCAGCATATCCCACGGACAGCACGCATATTAACGAGGACGGAAGCGCGATCCCAGCGTGAGATACCGTCCGCGGCAACGTTAAAAATACCCCCTGCGCGTTTCGCGTCGAAGTGCCAACCAGAGGACAATTTGAGCACACCAAGGAGGCGCATTAACGCGCCCGATCTCGGCTCCTTCCCGCCTCGACAACGCCGCACCCACTCTACGGCTGCTTCGTTGTCGCCACGCCACAACACGCAGTCCCCCAACGCGGCCGGGCGCTCGGCGCACGGAGATACGACGACCCACGGGGAGACGACCATACCTAGTAGTTCGAGGACGTTCATCGATATATCGGTCTCGCCTGCAACTGACTTGCTCGACCCGCAAAATCGAGATCGTTCCCCGGCGTCAATATCGTATTTCCAGTACACCCCAGTTTCAAGGCAGAAACCCCCGACACCGGTTTTGGATGCACCCGAAAACGGAGTACGTTGGGAGGGGCGCTCAAGCAAATGATACATCGGAGCCGACAAGGCTCTTCCGCGCGCGTCCAATCCCTCCTCAATAAACCATCGCCAAAACTCGAGGTTCCCTTGAAACTCGGGTCCCAAAACGAGGCGCTGCCCGAGGTTGGCCATACGACAACCAAATCAGATCCGGCAGATATGCGCGGCATACCCACCGAAGCCAACAAACGGTTCACGAAAAACCGCCCCGGACGCACAGCAAAGGAGACATGTATAAGGAAGCCAACGAGCTGCGACACCTGCCTCGCTGAAGCAGTTGTACGAGACGAGGGCCACTCCGCAAGGAGATTTGCAGCTTGAGGCGCTTATGGGACGGCAACGTAACCGTAAGCGCCTCCGTGCCAATGATCCAACCCAACGCCTCCAGTTGCGTGTCCCAGTCAGTGATTTTTCTGGTGGACTGAAGGGGCGGATCAGAGACACCACGTTCGCCCAACAAGCGAAAATGGTCCGATGCCAGCGACTGGACAGCGCGCAAACAACGGCGACCGTCCGGCCACCATTGCAACGCGACGACAATGCCATCGTCTACGTAATACCTCACAAAGAAGTAGTTCCCGGCGTTGCCACCAGAGCCAGAAACAGGCCCACAATCACCCGGGATAGAGACAACTGGAACCCCCCGCGGCGGGGAATTTCGACGTGCGCGACGGCAGCAACCCCTTTCTGGGAAACATCTGCGCCTTGAAAACCGAAATCAGATCCGGCAGATATGCGCGGCATACCCACCGAGGCCAACAAACGGTTCACGAAAAACCGCCCCGGACGCACAGCAAAGGAGACATGTATAAGGAAGCCAACGAGCTGCGACACCTGCCTCGCTGAAGCAGATGTACGAGACGACGGCCACTCCGCAAGGAGATTTTGCAGCTTGAGGCGCTTATGGGAAGGCAACGTAACCGTAAGCGCCTCCGTGCCAATGATCCAACCCAACGCCTCCAGTTGCGTGTCCCAGTCAGTGATCTTTCTGGTGGACTGAAGGGGCGGATCAGAGACACCACGTTCGCCCAACAAACGAAAATGGTCCGATGCCAGCGACTGGACAGCGCGCAAACAACGGCGATCGTCCGGCCACCATTGCAACTCGACGACAATGCCATCGTCTACGTAATACCTCACAAAGAAGTAGTTCCCGGCGTTGCCACCAGAGCCAGAAACAGGCCCACAATCACCCGGGATAGCGACAACTGGAACCCCCCGCAGCGGGGAATTCCGACGTGCGCGACGGCAGCAGCCCCTTGTTTTGGGAAACATCTGCGCCTTGAAAATCGAAATCAGATCCGGCAGATATGCGCGGCATACCCACCGAAGCCAACAAACGGTTCACGAAAAACCGCCCCGGACGCACAGCAAAGGAGACATGTATAAGGAAGCCAACGAGCTGCGACACCTGCCTCGCTGAAGCAGTTGTACGAGACGAGGGCCACTCCGCAAGGAGATTTGCAGCTTGAGGCGCTTATGGGACGGCAACGTAACCGTAAGCGCCTCCGTGCCAATGATCCAACCCAACACCTCCAGTTGTGTGTCCCAGTCAGTGATCTTTCTGGTGGACTGAAGGGGCGGATCAGAGACACCACGTTCGCCCAACAAACGAAAATGGTCCGATGCCAGCGACTGGACAGCGCGCAAACAACGGCGATCGTCCGGCCACCATTGCAACTCGACGACAATGCCATCGTCTACGTAATACCTCACAAAGACGTAGTTCCCGGCGTTGCCACCAGAGCCAGAAACAGGCCCACAATCACCCGGGATAGCGACAACTGGAACCCCCCGCGGCGGGGAATTTCGACGTGCGCGACGGCACCAGCCCCTTTTTTGGGAAACATCTGCGCCTTGAAAACCGAAATCAGATCCGGCAGATATGCGCGGCATACCCACCGAAGCCAACAAACGGTTCACGAAAAACCGCCCCGGACGCACAGCAAAGGAGACATGTATAAGGAAGCCAACGAGCTGCGACACCTTCTTCGCTGAAGCAGATGTACGAGACGAGGGCCACTCCGCAAGGAGATTTGCAGCTTGAGGCGCTTATGGGACGGCAACGTAACCGTAAGCACCTCCGTGCCAATGATCCAACCCAACACCTCCAGTTGCGTGTCTCAGTCAGTGATTTTTCTGGCGGACTGAAGGGGCGGATCAGAGACACCACGTTCGCCCAACAAGCGAAAATGGTCCGATGCCAGCGACTGGACAGCGCGCAAACAACGGCGACCGTCCGGCCATCATTGCAACTCGACGACAATGCCATCGTCTACGTAATACCTCACAAAGAAGTAGTTCCCGGCGTTGCCACCAGAGCCAGAAACAGGCCCACAATCACCCGGGGTAGATACAACTGGAACCCCCCGCGGCGGGGAATTCCGACGTGCGCGACGGCAGCAACCCCTTTCTGGGAAACATCTGCGCCTTGAAAACTGAAATCAGATCCGGCAGATATGCGCGGCATACCCACCGAAGCCAACAAACGGTTCACGAAAAACCGCCCCGGACGCACAACAAAGGAGACATGTATAAGGAAGCCAACGAGCTGCGACACCTGCCTCGCTGAAGCGGATGTACGAGACGAGGGCGCTGACACTGTCTCAAGAGGGGGGAGTTTGCCGAGGCGAGATGACCGAGGCTCGCGGAGCCTTGCTCGGCCATCGCCTGCATCACAACCGCCCGAGCATCCAACCAAGGGTCGACCGCAACGAATCGCAAGGCACCCGAACGTACGCCATCAAACGCCCCTTGTACACGCAGCAAGTTAGCCGGCAACTCACTCACACGCACACAAGAAACCGTACCTTTCTCGCCGAAGGGGACCGAGCCCCGAGCCACCGCCACGCGAGCACGCCCCACACCCCCATCGCCAGCCAAAGCTACCAACGCACGCCCACGCAGCCCCCCTCCTACACCTTGGGTGGCCGGCCGGGCACCCGCTCCCCCGCTGGCCCCCGGCACCGTCACCGCTCTACCAACGGCAAGCTCAGCAGCCGCCCCCCCAGGTGTTGGCCCAACCGACAGGAAGGGACCGTGTCCTCATCCAGAACCAGCGCCGCCACTACCACCCCCGGACCCACCGCGGGGCTCTGAGCGCAGCACCAACGCCCGCGACCCACCAGCCGGCGCCGCCGAACTGCCACTGTCGCGAAGAGCATCAGGTGAAGTGGCGTCGGCCGGGGGAGCCGAATGCAAGAATTTGCAGTTGGAGACGAAGATCGTCGTTTACCATCTTGCTCATGACAGCCCGCGCCGCGGAGCCAGAGAGCAGGATAATATTGCTGGTTGCTTGGTTTTGCTTGGGTGTGCCGGCGTAGGTCGGCAGACGCTGCCGTGAAGGCGGCATCGATCGTTGCCACCCTCTCCCGGCAATGGCGGTCGCCGTCCCTGTCGAGGGAAAACCCGCCAGACAGGACCGCCACGAGAGCCTGGCGCAAGAAATCGAGGCGGTCAGCGACCATCAGCAGGTGTTCGACCATCCCTTCTGCGCGCGGCCAGTACGCACGAACGTCAAAGTCAATGATCGCGCGGAGCTGGGTAGCCACTGACGTCGTGACGTTGACGTCCTCGCCTACGAAGGACGGGGTATCCGCTGCCGAGTCGCCAATGTTGGGAGGTATGCGCCCGCGGAGCACCCAATGTTTTCTGGACGCCATCTTTTTCCATAGCGCAGTGTCGTCAGTTAACTGCGACCTTTGGACATGGCGCTCCCTCGCGTTCCCACTGTCCCGCGGGGCAGGCTGCTGATCGGCAAAGTTGTCTATGAACTGCTGGAGCATGGCCTCGACGTGCTCGGTTTTAGACGCGCCACCAGCCACCGCATCCTGCAGGGTTTTAAAGGAGGCCAGCAGTTGATCCATCGTCGACTTGAGGCGGAACACATCTCCGTCTATCCGAGCAAACTCGCCAGACACCTGCCCTTGCCAGCGCAGCACTTCAGCCTATATTACCCCCGCAGCCTCGGACACAGCGGGACTGGGGCTGAGCAAAGATGGTGCCGCGGTGGCAGACGCAGCAGTAGCAGCAGCCGAAGCGGCTGCGGCACGGCGACCTTCGGACTCAGCTTGCACAGCAGCCAGAGCTTTGGCACGGCGTTTGTCGACCCCAGCTTGCACAGCGTCGACAGCAGCATAAGCCTCGACTCGAGCAGCAGCCGAGGCGACCTGATTAGGACCGCGTACAGCAGCAGCCACGAGAGCTTCAGCCTCCGGTGACTTGCACTCCTCCATCGTCGGGGAGTGCACGAACTTAAACTAGCCTTAAACTAGAACTTAAACTAGTCTGTATCACACCTTGGACCTGTAAGCTCTGACTCTGCTCCCCTACGCGCTCCGCGATCAGGTCGTCGCCGACACAGCTGGGCCAGGTGTGCCCAATGCTATCGCTCATACGACTATGAATTACCGCATTGATCTCATTGGTCAAACTTCTTACGTACGTACAAAACCCATATTTTCTCATACTTCGATAATATTCTGCATTTCAGTTCGTTGTTGCGCTTGATAAGCAGAGTATCAACCGCTAAGTATACCACTTGTAGTATAGCATCATTCGACTGACACTACCTCGAGCGAGCGCTATACCAAATAAAAATATCGTAATCGCTATGAACCGCTAATGATACCAGTTGCAGTGTATCATCATTCGACGAACAAGCATGTTTTGATACGACTACTATTGCTTGGGTACTTGAAAAAAATCAAGATAATTCATGCCTTTCGATCTCGACACCCGGCGGTAGTGGGGTCACCTCTTTTCGCGTGCACGTGTTCGCCGCGGACAGGATAAGGCGCCGACCAGGCGTCTCGTGCCCTCAACCGCCGAACGTGCTGAAGGATCAACCAGTGCCAATGCCTTCTCGCTTCCAATCGCTTCCATCCTGCTCGCGATCGCTCTGGCCTCCCTTCTGTTCGCATTTCCCGAACGCAAACGACCCTCCTGTTGCTCTGCCTCCCAAAACAGAAACCTGAAAATCATGGCTTGCGATCTCCCAATCGCTGTTGCTCCATCAACAAGACTTGCTGCCATTGAGGGTGGCCACGGGTCTGGGTCGGCAGCACCAGGTAGCTGTGGCTGCTGCTGGTTCGGCTGCTGCTGAAGCAGCGCTTGCTTCTTGTCCATCTCCATCATCCCTTTTTCCCTATCACACACCACCACTCCTCCAATCTCAACCACCATGTTCTCAGATACCAGCACCCCTTCGTGCTCATCTCTGCCAACTTCCTGCGGTGGCGACAGCAACGGAAGCTGCTGCGCTTCCACCGACTGCTGCGACGGTTGCGGTGCCTGTGGCAATGGCCATGGGTTTGGGGCGGCAGCACCAGGTAGTTGTGGCTGCTGCTGGTGCGGCTGCTGCCGAAGCAGCTCTTTCTCCTTGTCCATCTGCATAGACTCCATCATCCCTTTTCCCCCATAACGCGCCATCACTCCTCCAACCTCAACCACCATGTTCTCACATACAATTACCCCTTCGTGCTCATCTCCGCCAACTTCTTCCGGTGGCGACTGGAGGGCCAGCGGCTTGGCTGCCAGCGACTGCTGCGGTGGTAGCGGCTTGGGCGGTTGCGGTGGCGTTTCTTGCTCTGCCGCTTCAGCGTCCTCTTCCAACTTTCCCGACTCGGGTTGGTTTGCGCTTATTCCTCCGATCGCTTTTCCTCCAAAGCCCACGCCATTACTACCGAAGCCATTGTTTTACATAGCTTTTTCTGCTGCTCATGAAATCCATGCCTTCTTTGCCATTTCAACTGGCCGACGATCTCCAGGAGAATTTCCTCTAGGAATTCTTGAGGCGTCGGGAATGCAGCGTTCCCTTGGGCGTCTGTCCATTCCTCGACTGGCTCTTCTCCACGGAGGATTGTCTTGGCAAGATCCTGTGTGTGCAATGCAGCAAACCAAGCCATTTGCTTGTCAGCCAAGCGTTGGGTCTCGACCTTGTGGTCTTCGGAGACTGCGTAACCTTCCCAGCAAATTGGCTTCCCCCCATTTCGACTATAGCCTCCGCAAAAGCCGCTGCAGTCGACAATCATGCTCGCCCCGAGCTGCTCAGAGCACTCTACGTCAAGAGGCACAAGTTGTCTTGTTGTACGATCTTTGCTAGCATAATCGACAATCTGTATGCCCAGCGTAGGGTGGCTCACGGGGAGATTGCTCTCGGTACCCGACGAGAGACCATCAGGCGGAGGAGAAGATAAGAAGATAGAATATGTATTGAAGTACCGGAGTCCCGGAGGCCACTCTGAACATGCGCACCCGAAGATGACAAAATAGTGAACTGAGTTGAGTAACAGCAGTAGTACTAGTACACTGCGCCAAAGGCTCAATTCGTATCAGTGCTAATACTGTTGTTACTTAGTCTACTATTTTGTTATTTTCGGGTCTGCATGTTCAGAGTGGCCTCCGGGACTTCGGTACTTCAATACATATTCTATCTTTTTATCTTCTCCGCCTGATGGTCTTTCGTCGGGTACCGAGAGCAATCTCCCCGTAAGCCACCCTACGCCGGGCATACAGATTGTCGATTAGGCTTGTTGGTTATAGACTATAGGACTAACAAAATAAATGTCATGGGCTCGAGTCCCACCGATTTCATATTTTCGCTTTTTTCCGGGAAAAACAAAAAAGAAAACAATGACGACTTTGCGAGCGTGTTCGCTGGAGACGTGAATGGTCATGATAGTTCGCTCCTGAGTACTAAGGTAGTGCGTGGCGAGGGGAGAGCCCCGGAGATCCCTGTTACGAAGTCGGTGAGAGTCAATTGGCGGACTCGCAAGCATATCTTTTGTTGGTTATATAGCACTGACCACGTATTCACGTGACTGCGTGGGCCGGTGGGTAGTGCTATATAACCAACATAGTTGATCATGCCATCTGCGGAAGGCGTCATGTGCTTAGACGCTCCACTATCGCAAAGCCAGGCTTCACCCCCCAATTGCTAAGCCGGCTCCCCTTCCCCATTTGGCTGATTCTACGATAGCCCCCCCAAGAACCAGCGATGTTTTTTGACGAACGTTTCATGGTTGCTCGACACGAGAAAGGATGCTATGAAAAATAAAATCATAACCTATTTCGAGGGCGCACAAGCAAAGTTATCCCGCACACCTACCTAACCCCCCCCCCCCACCCCGAGGCCCGAAAAAAAATTACTTTTTTTTTTTTTTCTTGCTTTGTTTGCTCGCTTGGTGGTTCGTTTCTGGGTGTCTGTGCCGCTATGGATGGATGGATGGTTTACTGCACACTCTTGCGTTAACAAAGAGGCTTAGCAAGCAAGCCAACATTGCAAGAGCAAGGGATGTCAAACTGTACTTTAGGTTGTTGGGGTATGTATATCCTTACGGCAATGCAAGGTGGTCAATACAGTCAGAAATAATCAATGATGGGCAAGCACCGCGCTTGGGCACAAAACCCCCTCCAACTTGCCCCCACATCGTCTTAGGACTGACGAACGCGTCGGCTTGCTTCTGCCAACTTACTTCTGCGACCACCGTCGATACAGCAGTGCGCGGAACAAGCGCGAAAAAAAACAATTATACACCAAAATAGTTTAGTTCTGCTTGGAGACATCATATCATTAGTCAAAACTTGCCTGAAATATCAGGGGGAAGAGAAATACCGGGAGGGCGTTCACAACTCCCGTCCCAACCACGTCAGCGAAACTGCCCGCGCCTGCACCACCCTCACCCTTGCTCACAACTCCCGTCACAACCACGTCGGGGTCACTGCCCGCGCCCGCACCACCCTCACCCCTGTTCACAACTCCCGTCGCCACCACGTCAGCGTCACCGCTTGCGCCCCCGCCGCTACTACTGTCCATCAACACCGGCGACTCCTTCGCGCCGTCCGTGGCGCTCTTCGGTTTGAAAAAATCCAGCAACGTGCGCCCGCTCCCCACCGCCGCCGCGGCACCAGCACCCCTCCCTGTCGACACACGTTGGTCGACATGCAAGCGCCCGCACCACCCTCACCCCTGTTCACAACTCCCGTCGCCACCACGTCAGCGTCATCGCTTGCGCCCCCGCCGCTACTACTGTCCATCAACACCGGCGACTCCTTCGCGCCGTCCGTGGCGCTCTTCGGTTTGCAAAAATCCAGCAACGTGCGCCCGCTCCCCACCGCCGCCGCGGCACCAGCACCCCTCCCTGTCGACACACGTTGGTCGACATGCAACGTGCAAAATGAGCAACAGCAATTGATCAGCCGTGGAACGAAAATACCAATTTGCTCCTGCTTTTCACATACACACATCGACAAGGCCTGCAGCCTTATACACTGCGCCACTAAAATACTTCCAGCGTGGCAGTTCCCAAACTGCTGAACACGCGCGAACGACTTCCCGTAAAAATTGTGAAGCAGTGTATTAACAACCAGGTATATTTCACAAACCCCATATCATAAATAAAACATAGATCTAATGTACCACGCAGCTTGCAAAGGTGAGTTTCAACTATTCAATCGGTCGTACTCACAACTGACGTTTTCAACTTTTTATCGAAACTGTTTGTGCTAGCGAATGCAACAACTGCTGTCCTCACAAGTCCTCACTTGTGTTGGAGCGACTGTTCGCGAGTCTCCACGTGGGTCCGGCTCAGTTGCTCTATATTGCGTCCGAAATCGCGCTTGCACTTTTTGCACACCCAGTTGCCGCTGCTGGTCTTCGCGGCGATTTTTCCGATAGGCGAAAGTGCTCTGCTCGCATGCGAAAGGCGTGCAGGGACCAACAGGGACGCGGAGTAACCTAGTTGTTTCGCATTTCGTGCCTGTTTACTTTGGCGATTTTGATCACGCGGCTACGGCTTCTGGTCCTCTGCTGCTGCTGCTGCTGCCAAGGCTAGGGTTCTGTTGCTGCTGATGTTGTCAGTTATTGGGGAGGAGGCAGAACGACATACACACTCTCGATGGTGAGCACTGTTGCATATGATAAACCAGAGTTTGGACTTTTTAGTGCTTGTCGATGCTGCTGCTGCGAGGTACACGATACCCTCCAATATCACACTACAGCCCTCATGCATCTCCACTCACTCTCTGTGCTGTGCCGAACACTCATGCTCAATGGCCTGGCCCTCGTCCAATCCTGAACCGTCACCGAAGTTGGCCCCGCAGCAGCAGATGCAGTCCTCGCCATCGGCTGGCTTTCCGCAGACGCTTTGTAGCCAAGATGTCTTGTCGAAGGAGGGTTGTAGCAGGGGTCCCTTCACCGTGGAGGCTGTGCTCATTGTGACCACTCTCTCGTGCTCTCTCCCTTCTTCTCCGTTGCTCTACGCTGTGCGTAGCTGGTACGCAGGCTGCTGCTGCGCGACCAGGGGGCTGCGTGTCTGCTATAAAGTCTAATACCTGTCGCTGCAAGGTCGCTGCCCCTTTATTGTATAGGATTTAGAAAAGGGGTTCTTTGCATAGGAAATTATGTGGCGTAATGGGGGGGGGATGGGGTCTTTGTACCCCCCTCCCCCCTCTGGAAGGGCATTTTTTTCTTTTTGGCACGTAGGTGTCGAATTTTGTTTTTTTTGTGCGCCCTCGCCTATTTTCTTGTTTGCAAAGTAAGGTCGAACGATGACGTCGGAAGGCAAGGGGGGCACCGTATTTCAGGAGATACGGCGGGGAGATGGTTTCAAAACCGGTGATTTCGTTGATGAAAATTTGGGGGGGCTACCTGAGTGAACGACTCGTTTCTGCCCGAAACATTACTGCAATCGCCTGTCTCTCTGGCCGTGAAAGCTGGGTCCCAACGATTTCATATTTCCGCTGTTTTCCGGAAAAAGCAAAAATTGTTGGTTATTTAGCAATACCCACTGGCCCACGTGGTCACCGTGACTACGTGAGCCAGTGGGTAGTGCTAAACAACCAACAAAACATGTGTTTGGGAGTCCGCCAATTGACTCTCACCGACTTCGTAACAGGGGTCTCCGGGGCTCTCTCCCCTCGCTACGCACTACCGTAATACTCGGGAGCAAGCTATCATAACCATTCACGTCTCCAGCGCACAAGCTCGCAAATACTTTGTTTCTTTTTGCTTTTCCCGGAAAAAAACGGAAATATGAAGTCGGTGGGACTCGAACCCACGACATCGTTTTGTTTGTTATATAGAACTATCCCTGGCCCACGTAGTCAAATCTTTTGTTGGCTATAGACCTAGTCTATAGCACTACCCACTGGCCC
The DNA here is from genome assembly GCA_012845835.1 of Undaria pinnatifida. Taxonomy (NCBI): domain Eukaryota; class Phaeophyceae; order Laminariales; family Alariaceae; genus Undaria; species Undaria pinnatifida. The sequence goes on from JABAKD010000013.1 coordinate 1,489,684, forward strand.
ACGTTAGTGACTACATGGGCTAGTGGGTAGTGCTATATAACCAATAGGGCTGCACTTATTTATCACTACGTACGAGACACACCAGCCAAAAACAAGAGGAAAAAGGCGAGACATAAAATATGAGCACAAAGCAAAAGTAGGAGCCGCTGGAGAAAGAAGATTGAGAGCAAAAACCCGGATAAGTAACAGATATCCCCATCGACGCCAGCGCTTCTCGAGGGTAGCGGCTATACCCCAAATCGAACGGGGGCATCTGCCCCAATCAACACTGCTGCATGCGGCTTCGAAGGCCGTAATGTGGATGTGGTACAGCAGCAGTGCCTGCTGTGGAATGACTGCAATATATTTTACGTACGAGTATGACACGAGTATGACCACCACCACCAACAGTTAACAGCAACAACAACAGCAACAGTAACTGAGTTTTCAGAAAAATGGGAACGGAGCCTAAGTGAGAACCAAGCGTTATCTCCAGAACCATGTGGTGTATCAGAGAACCGAAGTGATCCTGCAAAACCCCTTGGCCAGCCCTGTGAGAGGAGCTCGTCAGAACGGTCATGCTCCATCTCGTGCCTTCGGGTGGGCGCAAAAAGCGATATACGCTGGCTCTATTGTGATTTCTCTAGATGCTGGCTACCGAGACAACAGCAACAGCAACAACAAACAACACCATCGGATACAACACCAACACCAACAACAACACCACCAACACACTACCCGGCTTGGATAACGTTATCGAGGAAGGGGTAACCTGAGTACTTGCTGGCCGTTATTTCGAGGTCGAGCGCACGTCCTCGGTTGCTTGCAATTGGCAGACAAGGACGCCAAAAATACCAAGTGCGCATAGTAACAGCCAGGACACAGAAGTCGCAAAAACAGAGGAAGGAGTACTTAAGAGGATTGGTCTGGTGTCCGGTTGACTATCAGCGCCACCCGATAACATTTCAAATCGCAACATGAGCGCCACTTCAAAAACAGAATAGTGACCGCCGTGTATAGACTTCGCTTGGCCTATAGCTCTCGGTTCCCTTCACCGCCATGTTGATATCGGCAGCAACAACAAACATGCGTGTGTTAGGAGGCGACAGACGTACCCGTACTACTATTAATATGATCAAACACAACGAATTATGGCCTAGTTCCAGGTGAAAAAAATTCGGCGTTAAACTTCTCTGGCCTGGTTGGTGTTATTTGGCCGGTTAGTGGCCGCCGGCTTGATATTGTTTCCACTCTCCAGGTTGTGATAATCGACAATCTGTACGCCCGACGTAGGGTGGCTTACGGGAAGATTGCTCTCGGTATACGACGAGGGACCATCAGGCGGAAGAGAAGATAAGAAGATAGAATATTTATCACAAAAATTAAAAAAAACTCCAGCTGTGAGATCGAATATTTTTGTCCAAACTCACTCATCTTTGCAAGCTGTGTGTGATACTCCGATCGCGCGTATTACGGGTCCGATCGCGCGTATTACGGGTTGTGTGTCCTCATCAAGGATATAGGTCGGCGACTCCCCTTGCAACTACAGTGTAGCTTTCAGGGTCAACAGGGTGATGTTAAGCAGTCTGTGCGCGGAAACAGTAAAACCCGTTTCTAAGGGGGACAAAATCTGACAGCTGTGGAAGGAAATGCATCAGTTTATCAAGTGAATCCTGTCGATCGAATAACAGGCGAGGGGAAGGCGGAGTTTTTAAGGACGTGGGGGCCTGATTTTGATCAAAAGGGTCGCGGGACGGGGGGAGGGGGGGCAGGGACAGGTGGGGCAGCTCAATTTGTGCGTGGAAACTATGAATCCCTCTTGAGGGGGAGGAGGGGGGAGGGCTTTAGGTTTCATAGATGTAGGGGTTTGCTATACGCGTGGTGCTAGGTCTAGGCGATGGTGCGGGTGGTTGGGAAGGAGGGGGCGTTGGGGGCAGGGGGGGGGGGGGTGGGGGTATTGCAGCAGTGGCATGGACGGGTCTAAAATATTAAAGTACTCGAGTCCCGGAGGCCACTCTGAACATGCTCACCCGAAGATAACAAAACAGTAGACTGAGTAACAACAGTAGCACTAGTACCCTGCGCCTTAGAGTGGGCTCTACTTGAACATATCGAAGATTGGGACCGCCAATGATATCGATATTTCTACTCTACCATCTCCGTAGATTCTATGCAGTCATACACATCATACATCAGACTTGTGCGCAAGCATAAACCAACACATGAACCAACATTCCCCCTGCCTGTGTGCACGTCATGATAACGTTAATCCAAAGCGCACCATCCGAACCTTGCCCATTCAAAACAAGGTACATGCCTCTAATATCCTGTTTCGATTTCAAATCATTACTGCCTCTGCTCCGAAAACATGAATATTGATATCCAACGCCGTAGCTAGCGGAATGGAACCACAGTAATCGTAACCGCAATCGCTGATAAAACTATGGGCGATCAAGAGTGCAGTAGGATTAGTCCGTGTAAGACCAGAAATAAAAACTCTCGATTGTGGTCCAATAAGTCAAGCCTAAGATTACCACGAAAGACCCAGGCTACGGTAGGGGGGTCCCCTTTTGGGCCTTTTATTTCAGTGGCCAGGGGTCACTCGCGCGAGTAACCCCTTTGTTCCTATGTGAATTCACGTATTCTTCACGTTTTACATTAGCGAAATTAATTCGCAATGCAAAGGTGATCTAAGCTGCGCCGAAACAAGTGCCTAAACCATCTTCATCTGTGGGGTACAGAGCCACTCGTGCGAGTGGCTCAAACACACCAGTGAAAATGGGGGTACCCCCCCTACCGTAGCCTCGGTCGAAACCACCTATATTTTTCCTCAAATTATCATACACCTATGAGCTTTCGATCGATTGCAAATTCAATACTGAAATCAAGATACCAGGTATCAAATTTCGTCTTCCACTATAAAGAAAAAAGGGTGGGTGGGTGGGAGAAATATCACGAGAGCCGACCTAATGCTGGGTCGCTGGCCGGCTACTAACACTTGCCTCTTCTCTGGTCGCACAGCCTACACGGTACCGTCCCTTGCCCTCCGACGTGCGGGCTTACCTAGCTGCGCGAGTCAACCGAAGAGTGATGGCCACCAACTACCGTGTGGTGGACCGCTACCAGAGCATGGAACAACAACCCTAAATTCTTTCGCGTCCAAACAAACCACGGGTTACGCCGCTTTCGGTTCCCGAAGGTCATAACCCTCTCCTTTGTTTGATATCTTTCGAATTGCTTGGTTATTATTGTGTCTGTGACTTGGGAGGGAGAGCACCCCGAGAGACCAATCTACCGCAACCAACCTTGACGGTATTCCACTGGTGGTCTCTACTCTAAATCCCGTCTCTCCCTCCGTTAACCACTAGCCAGGTCCCAACCGAAACCCATGCAGTCTAAGACGACTGAGTCCCACCCACGGTACGATACCGTGGAAACTCCTCCAAACACGAGGTCGCCGAAGACTGCTACGGTTTCCCCCATATAGGGCCTTGGCCTGGCTGTCTCTGGCCCTTTCCTGCTACCGCTAGTTTGCGAGAGACTTGTCCTGCGTCCTCTACGTTATTGCGAGTGTATACCTTGTAAGCATCAGACTTCCAACGTCCTTCGCGCTGGATTACTCGCTCGGGCACGTCGCCTCCTGCCGCGAGCACGGACGCACCTCCTATACGGAGAGAGTGCAGTGCAAACTCGTCGGGGTTGCGTCCCGACTGCGCCACAATCTCTCTCAACGCTCGCATCGCTTGGCCATATCCCCATACTCTTACTCCGGTGTCACTACGATACGAGGCGAGGGGGGCGCGTTCGGGAAGCGCTGGATACCGCGACAACAGGTCCACCATGAGGGCAACGGCGCCGCCGCCGGTGCCCAGACCCGAACGCGGACCCCGCACCGCGGAACGTGTGCGCACGATGACGCTACCTGCTTGCCCCTGATCACCCTTGTGTCCTCGAAAGCGTACCTCCACGCGATCGGCCCGGTGCCACCGCAATATATCTAACTGGCTCTCTCCAGCAAAGAATGCAACATCACTACGTGTAAGGCAGTGTGCGGCGTGCACGACGCCTGCTGCGCCCGCGAACACCTCGTCCGACCGCATAATGAAAAAATATGCCATACCCAAACAAAGCCACAGAACGCTACCACCACTGCCCCATGACGGGGCTAGGCTTTTCCCTGCCAACAGCATCTCCCATGACACCGGGAGGCGTACGCGGCGGGCTGTTCCCGCGAGCGTGTGTGAACGTGAAATCCCTTTCAACGCGCTCTTCATCAAAGCCGACTTTGTAGGAAGCTCAAGACCCAAACCCACCCGGTGAAAATACTGTACGGCGGCAAGTGTACAAGAAATGGTCCCTGCTTGGTTCCCTTCAGATGCGGCACACCACGCCGGGAAATCGACCAGGGCTCATAACATGGCGCTTTCTGACTCCCCTGGTTCAAGATATGACTCGCTACCTGTCAGCTCACGAAATTTTAACCAAGACCGGAAGCCTGAGCCGTAAGTGCGTTCAGACGAGCCCGCAACTGACTGCCGGATGTACTGGACGCTAAAATCCCGGTACATAGACCCGCACCCGCTTGCCCCAGGTCCTGCTCCTGCCACGCGATATCAGGACGACAATTGCGGAGAGCGGAAGGGATGAATGCGCGATCCCATCGGGAGATCCCGTCAGCGAGGGTGTTCTTTACCCCTTTCACGTGCCGCGCGCGGAAACACCACCCGCTACGCACTTCTAGCCATCCGAGCATTCGCATCAACGCCCCTGACCTTGGCTCTCTACCCGCGCGACACTGGTCGATCCAGTGTATTGCTGATTGGCTGTCTCCGCGCATTAGAATACTGACCCAGGCTACGGTAGGGGGGTCCCCTTTTGGGCCTTTTATTTCAGTGGCAAGGGGTCACTCGCGCGAGTAACCCCTTTGTTCCTATGCGATTTTACGTATTCTTCATGTTTTACATTGGCGAAATTAATTCGCAAAGCAAAGGTGATCTAAGCTGCGCCGAAACAAGTACCTAAACCATCTTCATCTGTGGGATACAGACACTCGTGCGAGTGGCTCAAACACACCACTGAAAATGGGGGTACCCCCCCTACCGTAGCCTTGGTCTACTCTGGCGATCGTACTCAAGTTTTGCGCCTGCATACACTACGAAAGCCCACGCAGTGACCAACATGCCTAGTAACTCTAGTACGTTTATCGACAGGTCATCTCTTCCGCATACGCGCTGTCGAAGACGTCTACGTACCCCTTCGTCAAAATCCATCCTCCACCACGCCCCCGACTCCAGGCAATACCCCCCCATAGCGTCGCCGGACGCGTCGGACCAAAGAGTTCGAGCGGGGGGTTGCAGGAAAAAACTATACAAGGGTGCATGTAATGCACCCCTTCTGTTTTGCAGTGCGCCTCCTACGAGCAGCCGCCAGAACGTAATGTCGGAATGAAATTCTGGCGTTAGCATGAGGGTCGTGCGTCTAGAGGGCCGCCGCATCTTGAGGTTGTCCCTCCACGGCTTACTTGCCGACAGTCCTAATTGGTTGAGCATGCGACGGACGAAAAACTTGCCGGGCCGAACTACTTCGCAAACGTGCAACAACTTCCCGGTTAACGACCGCAACTCGACCTCCGAGGCCGACACGCGGTCGTTCGGCCACTGGCGCAGCAACTCACGAAGTTGAACGAGTTTGGCAGGTGGCAACGTTATCGTCATACCTACCGTATCAATCTCCCAACCTAGAACCTCGAGCTTGGTGTCCCAAGACGTCACTTTACAAGCCGCCAAGAGAGTCGGGTCCGTCTCGCGCCGGTTACCCAACACGCGGAAGTGGTCTGATGCGAGCGACGCCGACGCCAGCAAACACCGAACACCCCCCGTCAACCGTTGAACCTCGACCGAGATTGCGTCGTCGACGTAGAATCGGACGAAAAAAAGATCCTCCATCCCCCCCCCTTCCCCCGGTGGAACTCTATATGCATGAGGGAGCGGAGAAGGCCGCTCCGCTACGGCTGCCGGCCGGACCACTACGTGGGCGGTCGCTGCTCGGCCCTGCGCCGTCACTGCTGCGTCACGAAATGTTGTGTTGACGTGTGCATGCTCTTGTGCCGACGCGAACAGGCACCAGAAGCCGGGGGAGTTACGCCACCCGAACTGTAAACGCCGGTCCACAACCACCATCCCGTCAAATAACATACCCAAACGTCGGCGAACGCCCGAACTCAACAGCAACTTGCCCGAAAGCGCTGGCCACATCCATCTTACTAAGAACAATGCGGGCGTCCCTACCGAATTTTCGCCGCAGGAATAAAATGCGCCATATCACATCGCGCAGCACATGGCCTAGTTTACAAGGTGGTGCTGTCGCAAAATCCGTGTCTGAGTTCACTCCCGGCCCCGACGAATGGCTGGAAAAGGTCAAATAATGAATTATGCGAATATTTGACGTGGACGCCACGACACCTAAAGGAGATAAACGCAGGCCGGGGATAGACGCCGCAGCCTGTAAAGGGAAAACAAACACGTGCCCAAACTTCACATCTTGACCGATTTTCGTGAGAATCTGGTCGACATACGGCTCGACGCTGCTGTGGTTAGAGTATGCAAGCCCAGCTTCGACGTTCCCAACCCCGCTAACTTGCACCGGCGCACCGTGTTCCGCAACATACACCAACTGGTCGACGTCCGGGAAACCTTTAATGTCTCCGAACCACTTCTGAATCATAGGTGCGTTTAGACGGTGCAGTGGTAACGCTACATCGAGATCCCGCATGCCTTCAAAGCTACCACCGTTGTACCGAAAAAACTTCAAGTATGCGTCTGCAATGCCTCCCAATGTTCGCTTGAGGCACTCACGATCCCCCTCGGTCACCGACAAGTTCTCCCATGCCTCTAAGCAACGTTTCAAACTCTCGACCACACCTGATCCGGATACAGGTTCCGACCCCGGGTGTACCAGCGGCGCCTCCCTCCTGGTAGCTGCAGCTCGATGTCCTCCCAGAGTTGGCCCCGCGGGTGAGCGGAGCCCGCACCCCTACGGGTTGCTAGGTACAGCGGCAGTGCGAGCTGTCGAACCGCCCTGTGCCCTGGATTGTCCCCTGGCTTGCGTGCCGGCTTGTGATCCCCCGGCTCCCGCGCTAGGAGCGCGAGATCCATCGGATGCTGCAGCGCTGCCGCTGCGGTACTTTTTCGCGGGGTCGTGAAGGAATGCACATTGCGGGAAACGGCAACCCTCCTTTTTGGCCCAACCGAAACAGTGCTTCGCCGTCTGCGTCTTCGCCCGCTTCGCCGCCGACGGGCCGCTTCTTGCCGAACTTGACGTGCCGCCCGCGGACGACCTGGTGCTGGCGTGCTGTTCGGCGTTCATCAGTCCACCGTTGACGATGTAGCCGTGTAGGTGCGTCCATTCCGGCACCACAACCTGAGGCAGATCACCTATCGGCGGGGGGGAGCTAAACTGTTGCCCCGCCGACACGGAAGCGGCGAACAGCTTTGCAGTCCACTGGTTGAGGTCGTCGTTAACAAGCGTCATCATGCGCTTGCGGTTGTCCGAGATCTCAACGGTTACGCAATACTTCCTGCAGTGGGTACGCAACATGGCAGCACCTTCGTCCAATGCGGTCTTCAGGGTCCGTAGACGTTCCGCACTCTCCAGCGAGTGGGCTCCGTACCCCACGACCGCTAACAGGGCGTCGACCATAATATCCATATGTTCGTACAGGAGGGTGGCAGTGGCGGCCTTCTGTTGACCGTTCGGCATGTACGCGCCGATATCGAGGGACGCGAGAGTGCCAACCTGAGACGCCACAGCGGGGGTCACCCGCGCGATGTCGATCAACACGTGCTGGAGCTGGTCTCGCGTCCAGGATGCCATTGCAGGTTTTTCTCCCGAAAGAAGCCACGTCTTGCGGACAGTGGGGTCTTTCCATGCCGCCATACGCTCCTTCCTCGCCGCTTTGTCTTCGACGTCACCCCCCCCGGACCCTCTTCCGGCCACTTCCTCATGGTGATCCGAATCCGGGAGCGCATCGACGAGCTGGTTGTGCAGCTGCGTTATCATGCTACGTAGATCGGCCACCTGGTCGGCCGCCGCCTTCTGGGACTCGCGCAGCTCCGTAATCGCGTCCCTGAGCGCGCGACGCGACTTTGATTTGCGCTTGCTGCGCCTGGACTCTACTTGCGCCTCGCTGGCATCTCCACGCTCGTCGCTGGCATCCCCATGCACCGACGCGCCATCGTCCTCCCTCCCGTCCATCGCGGAACAGAAACTCGCGTGTACCTCCGGGTTGGAGTGACACGCCACTGATAAACGAATGGACCCGCCGTACATACGAAGCCAGAGGCGACCCAAGGAGGGAGTGCATATCGTTAGATACCGTGGAACCCCGGGTAGCGTGTGACAAATACGGTTCTCGAATCATCGGACGAGGTTGGGCACTAACTAGCCTGGCGATTCGCTCGTTGTCTGCTACGAACCATTCTGCAGGGAAACCACCCATATGCATGTCTCGCGTGCTGGCATCACACCTTATCGCGTCGTCACCGACCGCGGGTGACACCCAGGGATCGGGCGCGGAGCCAGTAAACAATCACACTTCGACCTGTACGGGGTCCCCACCACGCAGGCGAACTTTGGCCCGAATGTTGGGACTCACGAAAAAAACACGCAATGTGTATGTGCCTGGTACAACTTAATTACCGCTTGTGACGCATTTCCCGCGCGTACGACGGGTCGCCCCGACGCGAGCCATCATTGTTTGTTTGTCAGTTTTCTCCACGTTTGAGCCAACAACCGCCTCTTACACCGAGGACACGGGACTTTTACTTCCTCGGGGGAAACCGTGCATGATACCTGGTATTATACTATAGTGTATCACATACACATCTGCGGTCCATGAGCGTTCCACTCCATGCAAAGCGTATACGACGATGTACCAGGTATATTATAAAAATGGAAAATACACTCCAGCTGTGAGATCGAAGATTTCGTCGAAACTCATCTTTGCAAGCTGTGTGTGATACTCCGATCGCGCGCATTACGAGTTGTTTGTCCTCATTAAGGATATAGGTCGGCGACTCCCCTTACAACTACAGTGTAGCTATCGTATATATACCGTTATCATACCACCCGTATATAACAATTACTATATATACATTGTATATATGATATATATTCCGGTTCGTAACCTGCTCGTATCCCAGATATATTTTGAACCATCGAATGCGGAGAACCTGGTACCAGGGATACATTCTACCTAGTACGCATCAAGTGTTCTTTCAACCCCCCCCCCCGACCCCGTCCGAATTTATATATATATATATTCGTATATATATTTTTTTTCTCCTTTTTTTCTTCTTTTTTTCTTCTTCTTTTCGCCTCCGGTTCATCCATTTAATAGACGCTGTCGGAACTTACATCCGGTTCATCTAGCACTTGAGTTGTCATGCATACGCGATCAAATACATGATGACGATGAACAATATTTCAGCGATTGACACGTTATTTCGCATCAGATTCATGACCATTCTTACCATGGTCTGCGTATTGTGATATATTCGGTACCATACCTGTGGCATCGATATATACATACGTACGACGATGATTCGCGACTCAGATCACATCTTCTGCTGTACCAGGTACTCGTACTACACAGCGACGGCTGCATAATTCGAGCCCACCTAAAAACCATGACCCATCGATTGTACGCGAAACATGTGAAGCCATGATACCTGCGGTCGCACGCAGCGGCGTGGCGATCGCCTCTCTCGACCTCCCATACAGAATCAACCCGACGCCTGTCTCGACGGACACTTGGTGTGGGTATTCTGTCTCTGGTTTCTCAATTCGAGCATGAATGGGGTACATACTAACAACCTATATAGGTCAACGCCCGTCTCAACGGAGACGGGGTATGCATTTAGCCCGCACCAAAGCCTGATATTCTGTATCTGACTTCTTCATTAAATCGAGCCCACCTGAGACCATGACCCATCGATTGTACGCGAAACATGCGAAGCCGTGATACCGGCGGTCGCATACAGCAATAACTAAACGCCTGTCTCGACGGAGACGAGGTGTAGTTATCCTGTCTTTGGTTTCTCAATTTGAGCATGAAGGGGGGGTACAAATAATTGGCGACATAAATCATCGCCCGTCTCAACGGAGACTGGGTGCGTATTCTGTATCGAGCTTCTCAACCCCACCTGAAACCATGCCCCATCGATTGTACGCGAAACATGCGAAGCCGTGATACCAGCAGTCGCATACAGCGATAACCAAACGCCTGCCTCGGCGGAGACGAGGTGTAAGTATCCTGTCTTTGGTTTCTCAATTCAAGCATGAAAGGGGGTACAAATGATTGGCGACATACGTCAACGCCCGTCGCAGCGGGGACTGGGTACGTATTCTGTATCGAGCTTCTCAACCCCACCTGGAACCATGACCCATCGATTGTACGCGAAACATGCGAAGCCGTGATACCGGCGGTCGCATACAGCAATAACTAAACGCCTGTCTCGACGGAGACGAGGTGTAGGTATTCTGTCTTTGGTTTCTCAATTCGAGCATGAAGGGGGGTACACATAATTGGCGACGTAAATCAGCGCCCCTCTCAACGTAGACTGGGTACGTGTTCTGTCTCAACCCCACCTGAAACCATGACCCATCGATTGTACGCGAAACATGCGAAGCCGAGAGACCGGCGGTCGCATACAGCAATAACCAAATGCCTGCCTCGACGGAGACGAGGTATAGGTATCCTGTCTTTGGTTTCTCAATTCGAGCATGAAGGGGGGGGGTACAAATAATAACGTCGTCATAAGTCAACGCCCGTCTGCCCGTCTCGACGGAGACTGGGTAAGTATTATGCGTCTATCTTCTCACTTTTTATTACCGGTGAAATACTGTCCAACGCCTGACTCGACGGAGTACCAGGTAGACACTCTGTATTTCTTACATATTTGGCTTGTCACCTGCAGGACCAGGGCGCTGTATACTATCTGCGTAATAATATATTTCAGCCCACTCCTTTCGGTTTGTCGCTGGGATGTGACCGACAACCAAAACCAGATTCTCGTCAAGCACGTCCGGAGAAATAGACACAAACGACAGGCCGTTTCGCCGGCTCGGGCGAGGGACTGTGGGATCAAACATTTTGATAGACGTACCGGTGTGCTGCGACCCCCCGTGGTGATCTCCGCCTCCCTGCGGACGACGTCCAGCCCGCGTTCCAACTTCCGCTCCAGCCGGAGAACTATCACGAAATATCACGAGAGCCGACCTAATGCTGGGCTACTAACACTTGCCTCTTCTCTGGTCGCACAGCCTACACGGTACCGTCCCTTGCCCTCCGACGTGCGGGCTTACCTAGCTGCGCGAGTCAACCGAAGAGTGATGGCCACTAACTACCGTGTGGTGGACCGCTACCAGAGCATGGAACAACAACCGTAAATTCTTTCGCGTCCAAACAAACCACGGGTTACACCGCTTTCGGTTCCCGAAGGTCATAACCCTCTCCGTATCAAATTTCGTCTTCCACTACTCGAAAACACCAATACTGTTCCTCCAAATTGATATGCTTCCAAACCTTCGATCGAGCGAAATTCTGGTGGTAATATAGATACTCCCGTTTTCAACATGCCCCAGGCAAAATCAAAAATAGTATAACAAGAAGTATCAACGCAGACCCGAGTTTGATTCTCGGACATTTATACGAGCAAATAGTCAAATCTACATCCCTCCTGCTCGTCACAACTGTCGCGATAATGCTCACGCAATCCTATATTCCTGCAAACCCAAAAGTACCATCCTCGAATTCAAACAAAAATGTAAGAGCATCGCCTTCAACTATTATTATTTCATGACCCAAAATATGGGCTGAGATATAACTCCCCCACTCCGGAGTCAAACTCCCCCACTCCGGAGTCAAGCCACATTTTGTCCAACCAGTTCCGCTCTGGTTTAGTCCATACCAAGCTCTCATCACGCGTTGGTATTACAGGACACTTTGATTAGGACATTTGCTCTATTAACTACGGAAGCCAGCATTCGTCATACCTACCTACTCTCCCTGTTCACAGCAATCAAGCATCCTGCCAGCTCGACCTCCAATTCATATCACCAGGAGTTCATCGCAAGACTACGGCGGTGGTAATGTCTCCGCGAGCTGACAATAATATGTCACGTGGACGAGCGATATCTCTTTCCGCCCCACCCGCTCAAAGATAAACATCTAAAATTTCCTTGTCAAACGCTTCTAAAAACAACAAATGATTTGCTCGCATGCTACTGCTGTTCGTTCGTTCGTACATGACGTGTGATCACCTGTGGATATACAGTCGTCGTCCCCGCTTTAAAGACACTTTTCTTAAGGAAAATCCCCGCTATAAAGGCCCATTTTTTTCCCAGAACATGGTGCCCCGCAGATGTACAATAATAAGGGGGGGGTACCTTTTCCCCTTTACTTTGCGCCCCCCCCCCAATTTTTTTTGCTGGAGCAGCACACTGCTGTATCGACAGCGGTCTGCTGCAGCCCGCACTACCGCGTGTGGGTATGGAGAGATTAACCCTAACCCTAACCTAGGTAACTTGCGTGTATCGTATCAGAGCTAGTTCCAACGAACTGATGTGTCTCAGGTGTGTTCGCGATATCTCGGGCATGATGTTCACCGTGAGGATAACGCCTTGACAATAAGAAAAGCCTGCAACAACACCAGCGCACTGCCGTACACATTACAGCAAGAGCCTGCATCAACAACAGCGCACTGCCGTACACATTACAATAGGTCGTGCTGCACTCCTTCCCGCGTTTCGGTGGTGGAGGGAAATTCAAAATGTGTAAAGTATTGGAGTGTACTACAGCAGTAGTGTTGCGGCCTTTCAAATCACGTGTTGTAGTTTTTAAGCAACACAGTTTCGTAGTTGCATTCCTGCTTCAAATGCGCGTATTTTAACATATGTTACACCTCCATTGGCCCCGGGGACGGTGAGTTAGTGGCCCCGGAATCCTAAAGACACTTACCCGCGTTAAAGACACTCCCCCCAAAAAAAACGCGGTATGTCTTTAAATCAGGGTCGACTGTAGTATGAGCCTTGTAAATATATATAAAATCATTCCTTGGTGTCATGTATTTGGTCAGGAGTTTTTCGTCTCGGCCGAAGCATGCGATTCGCGGAACTGGAATTCTCGGTCGAATATAGCTTGGTTCGAGCGCCGCCTTCGGGGGGCGGCTCCAACGCCCCTCGCCCTGTCGTGTCCGTTCCGCACATCGACGTGAACGCTGACGGGTGCCGAGCGAGACGAGCGAGAAGTTGCAAAAATATCGCATGTCGAGGAGGAATTTTGGAAAAACTGTTGAATCTTAATGGCTGCAACGCCTGTATGATTTACAAACTTGGCATCATTTCCAAACGGTACGTGATAATGTTTTCCAGCACACTTTCACTTTCCAGCTTCTGGACAAGCCGTGGTCACAGGTGTCATCCCTTCTCCTCCCCGGTTCTTGCCTTCAATTTTTATCGCGCATAGGGTTCAGCAATCCCACTGCTCGTCGATTGTTCATCGAATGTTGCTAACTCACGCTCTCGCGCTTTCCGCAAGTCAATTTGTCCACAAGAAAAAGTCCCAACGAATTTATACGAGTATGCACTCGGCGGGGCTCGAACTCACGAAACTGACCTATACCAGGCTCGAGGATAACCTGATACGCCACCGGGGCGACCGATATACTATGGCTTAATGTTTGGAATATTGCGGTGGCATGTGCAACTTACTATTGTTTAGTCACAGATTGTGCGCCAGGTGTGTTTGATTGCACGCGCCTGGATGATTTACAAAATTGGCATCATTTACAAACGGTACTTACTTGATAATAATACAGTTCAAAATTCCCCACCTAGAGTAAAAATACTAACAACAGCAATAATCCGTATACAACGGCAGCTTGCGCTGCCGGGGTTGTAACGAAGACCACTGATGTGATAGGGACAGCATACACATACGCTATACCGACAATGGGACCCGAAGGGTGCGCCAGCTAGCGTTGGGCTGCGAAAGCAACTGAGTTAAATCGACACACGACGCGTATGAAAATACGTGGAAGTGTGGTGAGCCCGTAAAGCTTTTTTTTTCCCCATCCGCCGGAGGATGAGAAAAAAAAAAAAAATCAACGATATAGACTAGTATATTACAAGTACAAACAACGCAGCTTGCAAAGTTAAAGATGAATATTGACCTGAAATTCGTCGAACTCACGGCTGACGTCCTTGAATTTTTTGTATAAAATAGAAGCGGACATTACAAGTACCAACAACGCAGCTTGCAAAGGTGAGTACGTATTGATCCGTAATTCGTCGAACTCACGGCAGACGTCCTTAATATTTTTTTATATAAAATAGGAGCGGACATCCTCGAGACGAGGAGAGCGGACCTTGGCCTCTGAAATCGTCGATTTCATGCACGACTCTTGCCCAATTTTTCACATCTCTGTGGGGCACCATGCTTCTTTACTCGTATGGTGTATGCGAAGATCAGATTATGGTCTGGTTTGGTCATTTGCTATTCTCCCGGCCCCAAAAAATAATCAACATCCCAAAATAAAGTCCCCAAACGCCCTAAAATCTTCCGAAAACGCCCTCAAGACCAGATTATTTTCGGATTGGGTTTGAGGCTTTCGGGTCTCGAAAAGAAGAAAATATCGTTGGCCAAGAGCACCCGGTTACCCTAGGCGAATCAAATCACTGCATATGTGGGGTGAAATTGGCAAGAAATCACCATCGCGATCGCTGCGTACGCTGCGCTGTTCAACTGCCTAGACGGCAGCATACCCATCCCCTGCACTCTGGGTACAGCTGCGCCCTGAAAAATCGGAGGCGCAGCAGCACCAGCCCTCACAGAGGGTACGAGCTCCCGTTGGAATACAGGCCCCCGTTCCATTTGAAGCGCCGCGTGGGCGCGCCCGACTGAGTTCGGGTGTACGTTGCGAAGGACGGGCGCAGGTTGTCTTGGCGCCGCCAAGGTTCCAGGCGAGTTGCCAGATATGCCTGGGAGCCCAGGGATGATGTCTGGTGTGCAAGACAGAGCATCTCCACTCGGGCGTTCTGCCGCGGCTGTCGTAAGGAGGCGTTCGCTGGAGTGACTAGGAGTCGCGTTGTTGGTGTCTGATTGCGTTTCTCCTGCAAGTTCTCCGCCATGATTGCGGTGCTTCTTAGAACGGGGTGCTGGCCGATGCGTTGGGCTGCTGGTGGGTCTGATGTTGTTGGACGCATTCTATGTTGTCATTGGCTAAGAGGTTTTGGGGAAAATTCGTAGAATTGTTTGTCTTCATAAAAACGAAAATCGTGTTGTGGGTCTTCGCAAGCGTTTTCATATCGGATTTGGTTATCACATACATGCTCAATAGCCTGGTTCGCAAGACCAAACCATAATGTAATTTGATCTACGCAAAAGCCCTACGAGTAATTAGTATTATTAATACCTGGTAATAGTATTTTTTGTGTGGAGTGGACCTAAGGAGAGTGACGACTGTATCCCACTGATCTCATCACCCCTTCCTACCCCTACAGATCCGAACCCGGCATACTGCTCACCTTCAGCAGAGAGGGCTGAGGGCAAAGCATACTTCATATCTCCGTCGGTCAAATATTATTATGGTGTGCTCTCGGCGAGAAGCTAGCATGGATAAGTTACCGGTTCGGAGCGTGGTGATCCTGTGCCTGTGTATGACCCTGAACAGCTATACTCTGGTCAACCTGTTTCCCTACGTGGGGTTGATGGTGAAGGGGCTGTTAGGGTTGGAAACAATCAACGAAGTGGGTGAGTGGGCTGTTTCTCCAGGTCTATATAATTGTACAGAGGTTCCTCTGCAATAATGTGGCTGCTTCAGAGCGTGCTATGTTAGCGTTTGGGTTGTTTGCGTTGTATTTATTGTTGCAATACAGTTAGTCTACATGTGGTCTCTTGCTACACCCTTTAGTGCGGGTCTCCAGTTCAGTGCGGTGGAATCCTTGCTTATCACGACCTCTTTCTACAGAGTACTATTATATAGAGTACTGGGGTAACCTGCGATAGTTTGGGATACCACTTTATTGCGGCTGTCGTAATCTGGCAAGGCACCGCACGAGGGAACACGACTTACAAATTTGCAAAGGGCACATATCAACGTACCAGGCTATACTCTATACGTACTTGGTGCACTCGTTCGCGTACGAAACTTATGAGTAGTACTCGGGATCTCCGTTTCTTCTTTCGCGCTTGGCACGGGGCCTCGGGTTCTTGACGACCCTTACCGCCATTCTTAGTGCTCCGAACAGGAGCAACGCTGCCGCGCTCGTGACTCAAAAGCATAGAGTTTAAGGGTTACAATTTTGTTTCAGTACATTTTTTTTTCTTTTTCTCGTACTTCTACTTCTCAGCTTCTGGACAAGCCGTGGTCACAGGTGTCGTCCCTTCTTCCCCCCGGTTCTTGCCTTCATTTTCTTTTGCGCATACGGTTCAGCAATCCCACTGGTCGCCGAAATTTCATTGAGCGTTGCTAACTCACGATTTCGCGCTTTCCGCAAGTCAGTTTGTGCTCAAGAAAAAGTCCCAACGAATTCATACGAGTAGTATGCCCTCGGCGGGGCTCGAACTCACGGAACTGACCTATACCAGGCTCGATCTCTGATACGACACCGAGGCGATCGGCACATAAAGAGTGTCTGATAGGGAGTATTTACAATTGTAGTGCGTTGCTGTTGTTGTTGTTGTTCTCACATTAACTCGCGTAATCAAGTCCGTGGTCACAGGACAGGCTCCAGTCACTCTGGAGCTGAGGAATACCCTAGGGGAAAACACCAACAAACCAAGGTGGTACACGCACATATCACAGCTGACGCAATTCATGCCTCTACCAGAAACATATGCAAAGTGAAATCGGGAGTCAGTCTACGATGTGCCAGGTCCATACCGGGGCATACGTGTCATTACTCGCGCCTGAAAAAACCGACTATATTATACCGCTTGCCACCTACAAGAAAGACTATCACGTTTAGACTTTTACCCGTAGTATCTATCACTAGTCTACGCATACGCACGACAGACGCAAGTCAATTGGAAAAAATAAACAAAGAACAAATAAGAAGGGAAAGGAAAGGAAAAAAAAGAAAAGTATGCAAAAAGAAAACGATAAAGGAAGGGAAAGAAAAGAAAAGACAAGAAAAGCAAGGAAATGCAAGACAACAAGAAGAAAAGGCAGGAAGCAAGGAAAGGAAAAGAGAAGACAAATGTCATACTATAATTGCAGACCCTAGGAACTGACTAATAAAGACGGCTTTTTTTTTGTTTTTTTTTCCTTTTTTTTTTCATTCTCCGGCGGATGGGGAAAAATAAAGCTCTCGTAGCTCACCACACTTCCACGTATTTTCATACGCGTCGTGTAGACGCATTGGGCTCATGTTGTTGTTGTTGTTCTCACATTAACTCGCATAATCAAGTCGGTGGTCACAGGACAGGCTCCAGTCACTCTGGAGCTGAGGAACATAGAGGGTATCAAGTGCATCAACAATGGCACTGGGGAGAGAACGCAACTTGGCGTCAGCGGACCGCCGCGTGAGGGAGTCGCCAGAGCGTTTATGGGCAGCGGGACCGCCGAGCGAGGGGACCGCCAAAGGCTTTAAGGCAGCGGGACAACCGATTTGAGTTATACTAGAACGTACAAATTTCCTAATTTTCTGTATTGTATACCGGTATAAGTTTGGTACGCGTTCGGAAGACGAGGTATTCGGACCGAGTTTATACTAAAACGTACAGATTTTCCCCATTATTAAATATTCCTTTTTTCCTGTACCGCCGTATATATATAAATTCAATACGCGTTGGGATAACGAGGTACAGTATCTGGACCGAGTTGATATAAAAACGCACAAATTTTCTTTATTTAATATACCTTTACAATAGGTATCCGGACCGAGTTCATACCAAAACGTACGGATTTTCCCTATTTATTTTTGGGGAAAATTTCCTTATTAATTTTTGGGGAAAATCTGTACGTTTTAGTATAAATTTAATGGGGAAAATCTGTACGTTCAAGCAGACTTGGTTCAATCGGGAAAATCTGTACGTTTTAGTATCAACTCGGTCCGGATACTGTACCTCGTTTTCCGAACGCGTATTAAACTTGAACTATAGGGAAAATCTTTACGTTTTAGTATAAACTCGGTCCGGATACCCTGTTTCCGAACGCGTATTTAACTTATATACGGTATAGAAAGTTAGGAAATCTGTACATGGTACGTTTTAGTATATGGTCAAATCGGTTGTTCCGCTGCCTTGAAGCATGCCTTGAAGCATTTGGCGGTCCCCTCACTCGGCGATCCCGCTACCCAAAACCTTTTAGCGGTCCCCTCTCTCGGTGGTCCCGCTGCTCATAACGCGTTGGCGGTCTCCTTGCTCGGCGGTCCCGCTGCCGCTGCTCAAGATCTCTTTGGCGGCCCTCACGCGGCGGTCCTCTAACGCTCACGGTTGAAGGTGCGGTTGCTGAAAGCTGAGGTGGTCGAGACACTTCTTTACGGATGCATGACGTGGAGCCCGAAGAAGCCTGACTATGACAGGCTACGACAGGTTCACCACTGCATGCTCCCCCGATGCCTCGGATGGCGGAAACGGAAGCGCGACGACCACACCCTGTCGTACGCCGACGCGCTTGCCCAGACAGATTCCAAAAGCGTTGAGGCGATATTGCGCAAACGGAGGATTTTGTTTGCGGGATTCGTGGCACGCATGGGGGAGGAGCGTCTGCCGCAGAGGGTGATGTTTGGGGAGTTTGTTGGGGGTAAGGGCTACTCAGGGGGGCAAGAAAAAGACTGGATGGATCATTTTAAGGAGGATATGTCGGTCTTTAGAATGAAATTCGAAGGATGGCGAAAGGCTGCTCGGAAGGCTGGCAGATGGTTTAGAAGAGTAGAGGAGGGAGCCGAGTTATTCATGCGGAATTGACATGAGACGGAGAGACGCAAAGCTGCAGAGCGACGCGCAAAGGCTGCGGCAGCGCCATCCACCGTTGGCATCTCTAAGCGGCCGGGGGGAGGGGGAAGGGGGCGGGGCGGGGAGGGGACTGGGGGAGGGGGGGAGGGGAAAAGGGAGGAAGGGGGGAGGGGGGGAGGGGGGAGACTCATGCCCAATAGACTGAAGTCTGGGTTTGGCCATCATCGTATTGAAAGTTGTGGGCCTTCTAATGGCCGTCACAAGAAAGCATAAGACCGCCCTGACTTCTTCGCCATGTTGCGTTCTCTCCCAGGTGCTTGATGATGGACGTGATACCCTCTGTTAGCCCAATGCCATCCTTAGCCAGTTCCTAGGGTCTGCTAGTATGACATTTTTTTTTTTCTCTTTTTTTCTCCCCTTCTTTTTTCCTCGCTTTCTTGTCTTTTCTTGCTTTTCTTGTCTTTTTCTTCTCTTTGCTTGCCCTATACGTTTTGTTTCGTTTGTTTCGTTTTTCTTCTCTTCTCTTTCCTTTCCTTTATCTTCTTTTCTTTTCCTTGTTTCTTTTTCTCCAATTGACTTACGCCTGTCGTGCGTATGCGTAGTGATAAATACTACGTGTAATGTATACGTGGTAATCTTCCTTGGGTGGCTATCGGAATATTTGGTTTCTCCAGGCGTGAGTAGTGAGACGTATGCACCGGCCTGGACCTGGCACATCGTAGACTGACTCCTGATTTCACTTTTATATGTTTCTGGTGGAGGCATGAATGGCGTCAGCTGTGATATATGCGTGTATCACCTCGGGTTGTTTGTGTTTTTTCCCTGGGGTATTCCTCAGCTCCAGAGTGACTGGAGCCTGTCCTGTGACCACGGACTTGATTATGCGAGTTAATGTGAGAACAACAACAACAACAACAACAACAATGAGACGTATGCACCGGTATAGACCTGGCACATCGTAGACTGACTCCCGATTTCATTTTTATATGTTTCTGGTGGAGGCATGAATTGCGTCAGCTGTGATATATGCGTTGGGCTGTTTGTGTTTTGCCCTTGGGTATTCCTCAGCTCCAGAGTGACTGGAGCCTGTTCTGTGACCACGGACTTGATTATGCGAGTTAATGTGAAAACAACAACAACAACAACCACAACGCACTAGACTATATCAGCAGCAGTGCTTTTTCTTCACAGCTGCACCACAACTATTTTCACTACTTTTATTAGGGTACGGATACAGTACCAGGTATGTTCCTGGGATTCGTTTCGCCGCCTATAAATATCAACGTGCCGATACAAGGTAACAGCGTTCGATCTTTTATGCGAAGGTATTATATGGGGCTGTGGTTGTTCGATTTCGAAAACCCGAAACACACGCAATAGGGCCGCAGCGCCACAACACACTATCGGCCATGGCGACCGAGGTGCGCGAGAGACAAGCGGCAGCTGCTCGGCCAAAGGCCGAGGGGACTGCCGCATCTTTGCGGATTTCTGCTGATATGTACTAGGTGTAGGTGTGTGTGCGCGCCGGAGCAAAGTACCCGAGACAACATCCAGAGAAGAAATATCTGATCCCGATCTCCGCCCGAGGGGTCGGGGCGGAAATACCCCTTCTCGGTGGATTTTCCCATTGTGAAAAAATTACAGTAGCGGCTGCGGTTTAAGAGAAAATGTTTAAGAGCAAGTACGGGTTTAAGAGAGGTGAATTGGCTGGCACGACCAAAATCGATTTTAGAGAGAACTGGTCTTCTGTCTAGGATTCCTCTCAAATCGAGCGGCTGGAAATCACACCACATAGCCATCACACGCATCACTCACAGCAGCTGCAGACACCATGCCCTGCGCAGCGGGCAGTCGCTGCACAGCTGTCCCCGACCACACGCCAGGCCCACCGAAGTTCACAAATCACCAATGCAAAGGCGTCTGCGGGCAGTACCTCCATGGCACTTGTGATGTGGTGGACCCGCTCGGGACCAGCGAGATGCACCGCATTTGCCACTCCTGTGCGACCTCCCGCGAGAGTGAGATAAGATTTAAGAGAATGTTATCTTATACCGTAGCCAACACAGTATAACAGAAAGACCACTGGACGATGTCCCGTCTAGGTACGAAGTAGAGGAGGCGATCCGGGCGCTGGCGAACCGAAAGGCGGTAGGGCCTGGTCTCCCGGCCGAGCTCTTGAAGGTTTTGGCCGACGAAGAAGAATTCAACACCCTCGGAAACTTCCACGATATCATCGTTGCTGTGTGGAGGGGGTGTGGCGTACCCCAACAATGGAAAGATGCTACGATTAAGGTGCTTCACAAGAAGAAAGATCGGTCTGAGTGTGGCAATTATCGTGGCATCTCCCTCGTGGCTTACGCCGGTAAAGTACTCGTCAAGGTCATCGCGGGTCGCCTGAGTGACTATTGCGAACGCGAGAACATTCTGCCGGAGGAAGAGTGTGGGTTCAGACCCCAACGCTCGACGGTTGACATGATGTTCGTAGTCTGACGACTGCAGGAACTGGCGCGGAAGAAGGACACCCCCTTGTACATGTGCTTTATCGACCTCTCCAAAGCATACGACTCCGTTGACCGAAGCCTTTTGTGGGATGTCCTTGCTCGTTTTGGCGTGCCACCGAGAATGCTCGCCGTCATCCGCCAATTCCACGACGGTATGCAAGCACGCGTGCGGCTGGATGATGGAGAGTGCTCGGATAAGTTCGACGTGGGGCAAGGTCTCAGGCAAGGATGCGTGCTCGCGCCACTGCTGTTCAACATGTTTTTCACTGCGGCACTGCGTGTGGCCGAGAAACGTCTCCTCGCTGATGCAGCCATCACGGACAACATGGTGCAGCTCCAACGAAAGAAGGAAGGCGAGAAGAAGGGCACTTCACGCACAGGCAAAGTCGACGGACGGAGGGGGAAGGAGGGGGAGGGGGTGCAGAGATTGTGGGGTATGCTGTACGCGGACGATGCGGGCATCGTCTCGCGATCATCAGAAGGGCTGGAGAGGATGACGGCGATCGTGACTGCGTGCTCGTCGTTCGGGCTTACAGTATCCGAGGCAAAAACAGAGATAATGTGCCTGGAAACCAAAAGCGGGGGGAAGGTGTCCTTCACGATCAATGCAGCCGGCCAGGTTTACAAACAAACAACTCAGTTTGTATACTTGGGCGGGGCTATCACCGCAGACAGAAACCTTAGCACTGAAATAACGCGGCGTCTTCAGAGGGCCTGGGCGTGCTTCCAGCGGTACAAGATGGAAATCTATGATCACCCGGGTGTGCGTTTACGGTTGAAGGTGCGGTTGCTGAAAGCTGAGGTGGTCGAGACACTGCTGTACGGTTGCATGACGTGGAGCCCGAAAAAGCCTGACTATGACAGGCTACGACGGGTTCACCACTCCATGCTCCTCCGATGCCTTGGATGGCGGAAACGGAAGCGCGACGACCACACCCTATCGTACGCCGACGCGCTTGCCCAGACAGATTCCGAGAGCGTTGAGGTGATAGTGCGCAAACGGAGGATATTGTTTGCGGGATTCGTGGCACGCATGGGGGAGGAGCGTCTGCCACAGAGGGTGATGTTTGGGGAGTTTGTTGGGGGTAAGGGCTACTCAGGGGGGCAAGAGAAAGACTGGATGGATCATCTGAAGGAGGATATGTCGGTCTTTGGAATGAAATTCGAAGGATGGCGAAAGGCTGCTCAGAAGGCTGGCAGATGGCTTCGAAGAGTAGAGGAGGGAGCCGAGTTGTTCATGCGGAATTGGCATGAGACGGAGAGACGCAAAGCTGCAGAGCGACGCGCAAAGGCTGCGGCAGCGTCATCCACCGTTGGCATCTCTAAGCGGCCGGGGGGAGGGGGAAGGGGGGGGGGCGGGGAGGGGACTGGGGGAGGGGGGGAGGGGGGAGGGGGGAGTGGGGGAGGAGGGGAGGGGGGCGGGGGGGGGAGGGGGGAGGGGGGGAGGGGGGAGGGGGAAAGGGAGGAAGGGGGCAGGGGCGGAAGGGGGAGCGTCATGCCCAAGAGACTGAAGTCTGGGTTGGGCCATCATCGTATTGAAAGTTGTGGGCCTTCTAATGGCCGTCACAAGATAGCATAAGACCGCCCTGACTTCTTCGCCATGTTGCGTTCTCTCCCAGGTGCCATTGATGATGGACGTGATACCCTCTGTTAGCCCAATGCCATCCTTAGCCATTTCCTAGGGTCTGCTAGTATGACATTTTTCTTTCTTTTCTTTTGTTATTTCTTTTTTCTTTTTTTCTTTTCTTCTTTCCTTGCTTTCTTGTCTTGTCTTTTCTTGCTTTTCTTGTCTTTTTCTTCTCTTTGCTTGCCTTTTTTGTCTTGTTTCGTTTTTCTTCTCTTTTTTTTCCTTTCCTTTATCTTCTTTTCTTTTCTTTGTTTCTTTTTCTCCAATTGACTTATGCCTGTCGTGCGTATGCGTAGTCATAGATACTACGTGTAATATATACGTGGTAGGTGTCAATCGGAATATTTGGTTCCTCCAGGCGTGAGTAGTGAGACGTATGCACCGGCCTGGACCTGGCACATGTCGTAGACTGACTCCCTATTTCACTTTTATATGTTTCTGGTGGAGGCATGAATTGCGTCAGCTGTGATATATGCGTGTACCACCTTGGGTTGTGTGTGTGTTTTCCCTGGTATTCCTCAGCTCCAGAGTGACTGGAGCCGGTCCTGTGACCACGGACTTGATTATGCGAGTTAATGTGAGAACAACAACAACAGAAAGCCGGATTTAAGAGAGGGAAACTGGGCTGGCCCGGACCTCTCTTAAACCGTAGCCGCCACTGTATTAGAATATCATTTGGTCTCCACATGTAGTGTACACAAATCTTTCTTTGGGCTATTCCGATCTATGACCTATACCGGACACCATAAACAGTGGCCTTACTGCTTTAGTCTAATCCGTTCTTCTGCTGTGCTACCCAGCGGACCCAGCATGCCGGTTTCCCCGGCAGTCTAGTGGGTAACCTCCAGCGCCTCTAGGGTTGAAGTCAGCGGTTCAAATCTGGATACGTGTATGGAGATTCTATTTTTTTGACGCCAACTGCCGAGAGAGGGCTTTGCAGCGTGGGTGAGCACAATTTGATGGGAGTCGCGGCGAGTGAAGATGTCGGCGTCTTGTCGCGATAGCGTTGAGGGGAGGGGGTAGAAAAGCTTGCTTATTATAGTGACCCCGGATGGATGTGAGTGACGTCCAGCGAAGGAGAAGGAGCAATGAAACGTGCGACGATAACAGGAGGGATGTGCGGAAAAGCACAGTGTCCGTGCCGACGGGTCCTCCTATTAATACAGTAGAACGACGAGCCCGTCGTAGCTACGTAAGAGGACTTCCCAGCCGCGGAAAGGGTTCTCCGAGTTAGGCCATTTCTTATACAGTCGGATTCCGCCAGTCGAAAACGGCCATTTTCGACTGGACGTTTTTTCCGACTGGATTCTTCTGGTCCTTCTTATCGTCAGTCGATCAGTCGAATCGATTTTAAAGTTTTCGTGCTCTTCCTGGACTCACTTTGTTTGAGGGATTACTGCTGTACAGGAGGCCAAATCGGTTGGCAGCTCTGTGCTTCGCGTATTCTCCGCTAGCAACGGCTCGACGAACCTTCGTCCCAGCGAGTTGGTGGCTTTGGGCTTAGCCGAAAGCCGCCAAAGCTACGTTCGTGGAGTCGCACTCAGCCCGTGGAGTTGCACTCAGCCGAGAGTCGCCAAAGCTACAGCAGGCGCAGCCGATGTTGGCAGCATGGGATCGAGACCGCGCGCTGCTGCCGTCGTGCGATACACGCTGCTGGCGAGCGGAACTAGGAATGCGCCACGCTGACTTGCTGCGAGAAGCAACAGCAGGGATAGCCAAGGCTGCGTCAGCGCCTTGTAAAATACTGAAGTGTGGTACCTGGTATGGGTGTGTGGCCGTGTGGCCGTGTTGGTGTCTGTTTGGTGGTGGGATGGGCGATGCGATCGGTTCAAAAACCAGTGTAAAACTTGTTCGACTGAGTTTTTCGACTGGATCGTTCCTTTTTCCGACTGGATCCGCCAGTCGGAATTCTCAGTCGAAAAAGCTCTTTTTCGACTGCGTAAGAAAACCCGATTTGGGCTTCAGTCGAAAACGGCCGTTTTCGACTGACAAATCCGACTGCGCATAAGAAATGGCCTTCTTCTGCAAATTGTCTGGTATGCGGGCTTTTATGTTTTTTTCGTTTGCCACTGCTGTGCTCATTGCGCTTGGCATTGCAAGGCCAAACCACGTTGCTAAATTGCAATGTAGATCGGGGCCTCGCAGTTGGTGACTAATCATGATGCTATTATTTTAGTCTCTATAATAAGTCATCAGCAAGGACACTGGGTGTGCTCGATGTGGATGTGGGTCAAAATATCGGTTCAATTTAAAGAACGCATACAACAGATGGGATCAGCAAATAACAACTTGAAGAAACGAACGTAGAGCAGGGTGAGTTTGGCATGCAACGCCAACCGCAACGGACAAGAGGGCACGACAGCATATATATGCAAGCAGGCACACCAGACTACTTGCAAGAATATAATGTAATTATAACAAAAGCAAAAAAAATCCGAGAACAGGAAAAAATGAATTGGATAGGTAGAGAGCAACAGGACGGCACGAAAAAAAATAAAAAAAAGCACAACAACCAGCCAGCGAACAATCAAAACAACAAACAGATGACAGCAACCAACGTCGGGGCAGCATCGATACCGGGTTCCGAATAACCCTGTTGTAGGAGTATGAGCATTGGCGCAAGGCTTACGATCTATATCTTGTTACTTACGGGTTTCCCCTTTACCCTTGCACCCATTTTATCTCTATATCCGTCCCTCTTGAGGCGAACTACTACTGTCTTTCCTGACATGCCCCCATATCCAATGGGTAGTGTCATGCACATTTCGCGGTCAGGTTTCGCGCGAACTAGATGTTGCGCGAAATGTTGCGCGACCTCCAAAGGAGACGTTTCAAATCCCTTCGTCTGCAGCAGACGCCATCATTTTCCCAGGCTCTGAAGAGGGGGTTGGCTCGAACGTCTTGAAGGTAACTTACGTTCTGCCCCGGGATAAACCCCTCTACTGCAAGTCTAGCATTCGGGCCGTCTTGATTTTCTTGTGAGAAAACGACCTCCTTGCTCTTTCAGGTTTGCCACCACTTTGTTTGGCCGTGTCGCGGCTTCGTACGCTCTGGAGATATTGAGAAATCGTCAAGTTCTAGTTGCATGGCCTCGTGGCAAGCCACTCTCTTCTTCGATTGCTCTACGCCAGCTGCGGACTGCGGGCACGGTTCAACGCGAGCAGGAAAACCAATCAGCATGGAAAAATTCGACTTTCGCCTGTTCCCCAGCCATCATTTTATCTTCAAACTCCGTGGTCGAGGGTTGTAGCCCTCGAGAGAGGCCTGCAATTGAACGATTCGTATGCCGCCGCCAGCGGCGTATCCGCGAGGTCGGGGTTCATCCTGTACCTATGCCATTCTTGACCGATTTGTGGGCCGCCATTAGCAGCGCATCCGCGGAGTCGGTGTCGGTAGACGTGGTTATCTTGGGGCGCCATCGGTTCTGCCTACTGGGACGAAGGTTTCATCCACCATCCCCCTTTCAAACGAACCTATCGTCTCGGCGGTCCCGCCGCCGACATGGCCGGCGACAAAAGCAGCCTGTTGCGAGCGTTCCTGCAAGAACGCGTCTACGTCGGAAACCCACGTCACCTCGACTTCGTATATATGAGCCATATCGTCGTCCAGCTCATCTTCCACCCCCCCCACCTTCATCCGACGTGCTCTCGTCATCCGCGACGGACTTTCCTACCTTATGAAAAGACAAGAAAGCATTCACCCTCAAGAGGCTGGTACAGCTTGTGCAGGCAACACGCATAGCTAGGTAAAATTTAAGGCGAAAAATCAAATTTCGGTGCTTAGTCAGCAGTCATCGTGGCATCGGGGCCCGACACAAAGCACTCAAACAGCCTGTCGGTGTCGAGCAACATCTTGCGTCGATTGTTCAGGCAATAAACTCATCATTGGAATCACTTTGCGACGGTCTAGGAAGGAGATCACAAACTATTTTACGTCACGACTGCATACCCAAGCACTAAGCTCACCGTTGGTGTATACACCCCCCTTTACAGCCCTCCCCGGCTGGTCTTCAGCTCTGCCGAGCCGGACTAGATGATATCTCAATGAAACAACCTAGACAGGAACGGCAGCGAATCCGCGTCCCCTCTCTCCGACATTTCGCAACTCATCGTTACGGAACGTCTAACATCTTGCTAATGTTGTCTCCGGTACCACGGAACCTCCCGCAATATAATTTTCTCGTACAGCTGCATCACCGGGTGCTTCAGTCGTTTAGCTGTTCGTCCCAGCAAAGCCGACGTCAGCGTCCCCAAGGTCCAGTACGCCAGAGCCCACCAGACTTTACGTGCTCGACGTTCTTCTTGAGCTCGGCCATTGTGATTCATCATTCCATGTATCACGTGTGCCTCTCTTGCCCAAAGCATGTGCTGAACGTTTCGTTTCAGGACTTGGATCTCGCGGTTGGGTTCCCCGCAACCCATAATACAAGACATCGTGGCGTTTTTGATACCTGACCGATTGAACCACTGGTGTGTTCGTAGTTTGCGAGAACCGATGGCCTGATCGGCCCGCGGTCGGATGAGATGGCATACACTCGTTATGTTGGATGGAAGAGGAAGGGGAAGAGATCACCCAGCAAAGGCCCGTACAGCAGCTCGTACAGCGCGTATCATTCCAAATCACTACGGCAGATTGCGTCGTAACGACTTCGAGGGTTAAGCGACCCCTCTACAACTGAACCCACAGTGTTCTGTTTGAATCAAAGGAAAAAAACAACCCCACTACCGTTTTTGTGTACCGATCTTGACGTGCCAACAGGCAACTATGCCGGTTTTGTGGCGAGTTCTTTCACGTTCGGGCGTTTCGTGGGAGGCTACGCTACGGGGTACGTCATCGATGCAGTCGGGAGAAAGCCCGTCATCGTCGGAGGGCTGGTGTCGATTATTATATTCTCTCTGTCCTTCGGGCTATCGACTTCCTTCGCCGTGGCCCTTCTATCCAGGTAAATGTGTTCCTAGCATACATAGTCCTTAAAGCTATACCTGGTATGCAATTTCGTAGGGTTATGAGTTGGCTGGCTATTAGTCGCCACGCTGTGAGCACACATAGAGATCTTCTGTATCTCACGACGCATCAACCCATTGCCATCGACCGTTGCGTCTGTGTTATGTCTGTCGTTAATACATCCGGTGTTCAGTGTATGATGATCACGCCTGGCTCGGGTTTTTGAGCAATGCTCACCCTTGGCTACGTGTCTGTTCAGCAAAGACCATGAAAGGCTTAGAAATGAGGCCTCGTACATAAATCACAGACCTGTTTTGTGTATTTGGGTATGACATGTTGCTACAGCTCGAGCATGAACCGTTCTTGTATCATCGACGATTATCAATCTACCATCTATGCTCCGGTCGTAGAAGATGTCCCCGCCGATTTTCCGTCATTGTTTCCGTGCTGTTCTACTGGTGCTGTACTAGTGCGTGGTGAGTGTCTACTATTACGACACAATGTAACACCAGTAAGGGGTTTCCAAATGTAGACGGCGTGCCACTATTTCTGGGGCATCCCTACAAAGAAAGCCTGATACAATGAGACGACATTTAAAAAGTAGACGTATCTTTATATAACCCAGAGCTAAACTTGGTCGATTAATATTTCTTTTTTGAGTGTAGAATAATGCCAATTTGCGTTGTTGATTTTCCAACAGGACACCAGGGGGTGCCTGCGGGACCGGGGAGTTGTGGGGGGGGTGCAATCGCTTAACGATAGCAATCTAGTAGACTTAAGTCAGTCCGTTGGCTGGCTTATCGAGTCAGCGAATAACTACGCGGGAACTTCAGCCAGCTTGGAGCCCTACCGTTTGGAGTACATGCACGACGACAAAAAAGAACGATGGTTGCAATCCTGCCAAGGGTCTAGGGAAGAGCGTGCAGCAAGAAATGCATGACCATGCTGCGCGCTTGTCATACAGTCCCTTGCAATGACGTTCGGACACGCCCACTACCCTAACGGTACGAGGTGATTCATGTAGCCAATGATGTAGCCTGAAATACTCGCCTTTTAGCGATTTGATTCACAAGTCCCAGAGGGGTGCATTTGATAAATGGGCTGGCTTTAACTCGTCACGTGCTCTAGTTCTTGTATTAATAGTTCTTGTATTAATAACAAAGGGCGTGAAGTAGGTCGCGGAATGTACGTGAAACGTTTCGCCCAAAGCCGAACAACAACCGTCACACCTTTACCTACCCAAAGATCGCAAGACGTCCTTGTCAAACCACCCGCCCGAGAATCACGGCGACAATCGTTACATCAAACCCGCCCCAAGGTCGCACAAACGTCGTACGGGGTCTTCAAGGCGACTCGAAATAGACCAGCGTGTGCGTTCCGTCGACGTTGTATATCCCAATCCGCACAGCGGCGTATATCCCACCGATTCAATTTTTGAATATCAACATCGTGATTCAAACGATTACGAGGCCATGTAGTGACACTTGTGACGTGCAAAGTCCGAACCTCCGAACCGTATATTTATACGTATAAATAATGCGTCACGCAGGCTCTTGCTTGGACTGACGAACGGCATCGCGGCCGCCGTGAGGACGACGACGTGCGACGTTTGTGGACCAAAACACGTGGTTGAAGCAATGACCTACCTCAATGGTGAGCGACCCCTAGGGTGTTTGCGGGATAACAAGATTGGTTGGATAGAAAACATGCCATAATGATATTGAAACCGGGACGAATATCACGCCCGAGGTCATTGAAACCCAGGTAAATTTAGGTTAGGGAAATATTTTCTCACCATGTTCAATTTTCGAAACTACATTTTCGTGGGTTGGGTTGACCTTGGGTTGTGACGTTTGTGCGTTTCAATACTACTCATGTTAGAATATATACTTTCCTACACAGCCATATTTGGTTTTCTCGCAAACAAACCCTTCAATTTTATTTGCATTAGTTGAACGAATAGCTGAGCTTGTCGGCAAGGAAACATCGCAAAATGTACGGATAGCGCGCCTTCCTTGATGGGAAGCGTTTAGCATCGTTGAGGAATCTTCTACCGTGCTGACCTACTGCTATACCTTGTGCGTGAGGGTTGACATTGTAGAAGGTGCAAAAACACTTGGTAATGAAGGAATAGCCTACCTTGCCGGTACAAAAGGGAACGTGAAACTGTAGTTTGAATGACGACCTGCTTTGCGGTGGAGGACATAGCTGCTATTGTTGGAAGAATTACCTACGTTTCCGTGAGGAACCACGATATTGAAGGTTACGACCTACGTTGTTTTGAGAGATTGAACCGCCATGCCGATACATAAAGGATCTGCAATTAGCATCAAGGAAGCATCTCTTGATCCCATCCACCCCCGTTACACCCATCACCATCCCCCCCCCCCCCTCTCCCCCCTCTGCCCACTTCCGCCCAACCAAAATCATAACCGGCCAGAGTTATAGACACTACCCGACAGGTGATGTAATCTAATTACCTTTCGAGCAACCCATGCAAATAGCTCCACCAGTTCATTGATATGGTCGTCCAGTTTCAATCTACCCCTACCCCAATCCGCCCCCACCATCACCACCATCACCTACATCACCATTATCACGTACATCACCACCATCACCTACATCACCTACATCACCTACATCACCACCATCACCTACATAACCTACATCACCTACGTCACCACCATCACCTACATCACCTACATCACCACCATCACCTACATCAACTACCCCACCTACATCACCATCATCACCTACATCACCACCATCACCTACATTGCATACATCACCTACATCACAACCATCACCCACATCACCACCATCACCTACATCACCACCATCACCCACATCACCTACATCACCAACATCACCTACATCACCACCATCACCCACATCACCACCATCACCTACATCACCTACATCACCTACATCACCACCAACACCACCATCACCTACACCACCTACATCACCAACACCTACATCTCCACCATCACCACGATCACCCACATCACCTTCATCACCTACGTCAATCACCACCATCACCTACATCACCCACATCACCTACATCACCACCATCACCACTATCACCTACATCATCTACATCACCATCACCTACATCGCCTACATCACCCACGTCACCCACATCACCACCATCACCTACATCACCACCATCACCTACATCACCTATATCACCTACATCACCTACATCACCTACATCACCTATATCACCACCATCACCTACATCACCTACATCGCCTGCATCACCTACACCACCTACATCACCAACATCACCCACATCACCTATATCACCTACATCACCACCGTCACCCACATCACCTACATCACCACCATCACCTACATCACCTACATGACCACCATCACCTACATCACCTGCATCACCACCATCACCTACATCGCCTGCATCACCTACACCACCTACATCACCACCATCACCTACATCTCCACCATCGCCACCATCACCTACATCACCTTCATCACCTATATCACCACCATCTCCTACATCACCTACATCACCTACATCACCACCATCACCACCATCACCTACATGACCTACATCACCACCATCACTTACATCGCCTACATGACCTACATCACCACCATCACCCACATCACCACCATCACCTACATCACCTTCATCACCTACATCACCTACATCACCTACATCACCACCATCACCTAACTACCCTACATCACCACCATCACCTGCACCACCTACACCACCTACATCACCACCATCATCCACATCACCTACATCACCTACATCACCACCATCACCCACATCACCACCATCACCTACATCACCTACATCACCACCATCACCTACATCACCTACATCACCACCATCACCTACATCGCCTACATCACCTACACCACCTACATCACCTACATCACCTACATAACCTACATCACCCACATCTCCACCATCACCACCATCACCTATATCACCACCATCACCTACATCACCTACATTACCTTCATCACCACCATCACCTTCATCGCCTACATCACTTACATCACCTACATTACCTACATCACCTACATCACCTACATCACCCATCATCACCTACATCACCACCATCACCTACATCACCTACATCACCTACGTCACCACCATCACCTACATCACCTACATCACCACTATCAACTACCTCATCTACACCACCTACATCACCACCATCACCTACATCACCACTATCACCTACATCGCCTACATCACCTACATGACCATCACCCACATCACTACCATCACCTACATCACCACCATCACCTACACCACCTACATCATCTACATCACCTACATCACCACCATCACTTACATCACCGAACTCACCACCATCACCCACATCACCACCATCACCCACATCACCTACATACCTACATCACCACCATAACTTACATCACCACCATCACCCACATCACCTACATCACCTACATCACCTACATCACCTACCATTGCCCACATCACCACCATCACCTACATCACCTACATCACTTACATCGTCTACATCACTTACATCTTCACCATCACCCACATCACCACTATCACCTACATCACCACCATCACCTACACCACCTACATCACCACCATCACCTTGATCGCCTACATCACTTACATCACCTACATTACCTACATCACCTACATCACCTACATCACCCATCATCACCTACATCACCTACTAGCATTACGCGTGCGGTTAGATCCTATTCATTTATGCCACCTAATCCCTCCTATGCCCGCCTTTCTCCTCACACCGCCTATACGTCTATAGCGTATACTTGATAAACTGATGTATTTCCTTCTACAGTTCTGTCAGATTTTGTCCCCCTCATAAACGGGTTTTTGTAGTTTCCGCGCACAGATTGGTTTTCATCACCCTGTTGACCCTGGTACAAGCTACACTGTAGTTCTAAGGGAAGTCGCTGACCTGTATCCTTAATGAGGACACACCCAGAATTACGCGCGATCGGAAACTTCGGTCTCACAGCTTGCAGAGATGAGTTTCGACCAAATATTCGATCTCACAGCTTGACTGTATTTTATATTTCTTATGATAAAGTAGAACTCAACTAACTGTAGCTGTAGGAATGAGCTGCCTTGTCGGCAGGACAGAGCGCAACAGCAGTGATGCCCTACCTTGCACATGAAGATACAATTTGCTGTAATTGGAAGAATGACCTACCTTGCCGGCGGGAAATGCGTAAATGAAGGAATTACTTAAACTTTCGGTGTGACCCAACACGTTTTTACAGGTGAAACAACACGCCATTGAACGAATGGCCTACAGTTCTTTCCTGGTACATTAGTAAGCACTAGGCTGTAGTTGAAGGAACATTTCCTGCCTCGGCGGTGAGGATTTACGGGTGGCCTACTTTGCCCGTACGTGAAGAAACACAAACCAATAGTTGAAGAAATGCAGTACCTTACCTATGAGGAATCACGAAATAGTGTCATTGGAGGAAGCCCTTTCATTCCCGATGCGGAGACGTTTTCCCTAAATCGAAGAAACGACCTACCTTGCCGATGAGGAGATACGAAATTCGAACGCGCAAGATATGCGGACAGGAACACTTTGATGAAGCATCGACCTAACGTACCAGCAACGAAACTAGTTATCGAATTCAGGACCTATGTCGCCCGTTGGGAAACACTTCTTTGAAGGCATGACTTACCAAGCCGGCGAAGAAACGTCCATTTTAGTTCGAGAAAAGATCTACCTTTCAACGGAGGAGAACGTAAGTTGTGAACAAATGATCTACGATACCTCGTCAGTGAGTAAACACGTGATGAACGGAGCTATCTATATTGTCGGCGAGTGAGCACTTTGCATAGTTTGAACGGAGGGTCTAGATGCTTTCTATGATATATGTGCATAATTTGCTTGCCCGAAACATTGCTGCCTCACGGAACGCCTCCACCGAGGAACTTCCCGACGTCTTTGAGTGTTATCGATGCCTTTGGTGCATACTTAGGGTTGCACGTTTTTGTTTTCGTCAAAACATCAGGTTTCGGCGGAAACCAAGACCTTTTGAAATTAATGGTTTCGGAAACGTAGGGTGCATGCTTATCGTAGCACGCATCCTGACCCTGTCGGCGCGGCCGCAAGTTTACGGGTCGCGCGGGAACCTGCTCAACGTCCATTGTCTACACTTCTAAATATACGGGACATTTAGAAAATGCTCGCACAATACAAACATCGTAAAACGGCCGAATCGCCTCTTTCCCTTGTGAATGGCAGACTTAGACGTCCTTTCAACTTGCAGCGACTTTTCTCAAGCGTAACACAGGCAGGCTACGGGGTCATATTTAACATTTCCTTACGAGCCCTTAGGCGAACCTGAATATATGCTCTAGAGATACGCTGGTGTGCGTGTTCCTATCTGACGCATACGACCATAGAGCTAGCGTATTTATTGTCCAAGCGATTGATTTTGACAGACGTTTAGCATTAGATTGCTGCTCGAAATCGTTTGAATCATGTTTGGTTTTCAGAGACAATATTACCGTCGTTTTTGTTTAGTTTGTTGATACATCTGTACATTTATAATATGACTAATTTATTGCAACGTTTCTCAGTCAGCGCAATATGCTTTTCAATCGAGATCCCCGTCAATGGTCAGTCCGACGACACAGAAAACCGCAGATGTTATCCGATAATAAGTTGTCTGTGTCCGACACAGAAAATCGATCAAACAACTGAATAAATAAACTGTCTGTGTCCGACACAGAAAATCGCGAAGATAACTGAATATGGTGTCGGCCACAGTAGTCTGTCCGTTGGGCGCGTTTCCATTGCTTCTCAGGGTCAAGGTTTTGGTAAAATACTGGTCGCCGTAAAAGACAAACCTCAGAGTATTCAGGTGCACCGCCACCTGTATCGTGCTTCTTCTTGCAGCGTATTTTCCCACGGGGTGCCTAGAATGGACAAAGGGGTGAATGTCTTGTCACTGCCTAGCCCTTAGGCGAACCTAAGATTTTTTCTGCTGCTATTTGCTTGTTTGGCGTTGCTCGAATTGTGCGCAGGTTGCAGATCGGTAAGCCTCATCTTGGGAAGCGGGATAGGAGGTCTGCTAGCCCAGCCGGCCGTCAACTACCCCAGCCTGTTTGATAGTTCAGGCGTATTTGGAAGGTGAGCATTCGCCAGATGAACGTCATGAAATATTGCATGTACCATCGTGATGGCATGTGGTGCCGAAAGGTGACTCGGTGATGAACCCCTTTGTTAGATGTGAAAACTTCGCACAAGCTGGACAATAGACCCAGAACAACGCTCTATTTCTCCGACGATAGACGAGAGGGAACACATTTCCGTTTATATATTGTCAACGATAATAGATCGGGGTAACCTATCAATATACATTGTCGGCGAGAATACATGGTGGAAGGTATCTCGATCGTTGTATAGTGTCGGCGGCTATAAACCGCGGAGAATTTCTAACGATAAACATCCTGAGCGACGACAGACTTGGTCAGGACGGGTTGGGTCGTGTCTGATCTTCTCAGGTTAGACCAGGTCGGGTCGACAAGTGTCTACTCTCACGAGTCCGTTCAGATTGATCCGACCCCGCCCGACCGGTGAAGAAACCTTTGAATTGAGGACAATCTTCTTTAATTTTTTGTGGGATACTCTTTGCAACAGAGAAATGGTCAAGGGTGGCTGACTTCCGAAAGAAACCCAGGAAGGGGGTAGCAGTGGCATAACACATTCGTTGTTTGTGAGTGGGGAACGATAATATTTCATTTATTTGCGTACCCAAGGGATGGTATTGCACCAATCATCTTCCACCAAGCATCCACGACAACCACATCTTTGACATCGGGGAGATGTTATCGGACTCTCCGTTTCAACCAGCAACAGGGCTCAAGGATGGGCTTTCACACGTGGTTGTCTCTTCTCGCTCCACTCCAATAGAATACGACGATTTTCCTACTGTTCATGTATAGACTAATTATATAAATATATGTCAATCGATCCTTCTGAAGACAGGTGGAAATAACCAATTGTCCTCCTTTAGTGGCGTACCCACTGTGACTATGTAGAGGTGGTGTTGTCTCTACGGTTGTCTCGTGGTTTACTCATACGACGATAAACCGAATGTGCTTGTATGTAGTTATTTTTTTGTAACGAGCCAATTTGTCTATTAGACTAGACTATAGGTTGGTAAAATCTTTCAAATATCTTTTCAACCGGACGATTTTACAATCGATACTTTAAACCATTACATGTGTCGTGTGTCCCTTTAGCTTGACTGGCACGACTCGTGTGTCACAATATGCTGCTCCAACGGGGGTTGTAGTTGACGTAGCCTTTTCTGAACATTGCCAAGACCTGTACCGTTTACCTTAATCTGACCTCCTTGCTTGGGCTGCCTTCGCTACGAGCTATGAACAGGCCACCATCCTTGCTGCCAATACCTGTATTATCGTGTCTTTGCAACAGGACACTTTTGCTCTTTCGTAGACCTACGACGTCGAGGCCCGTTCATGCTGTGTTTGCCTCTACCTTGTCCTCCAAGATGACGTATTTGGGCGTTAGTTAGAGCAATGGCCGAAAACGGGTACACCCTATCGACCGATAGCCGTTATCGGGTACCCCTTGAACACACAGTCCCACAACGACTCAGGACGACATCTCATTGGTCGAAACCACACCGCATCCGATCGCAGCCGCATGTCCATCGGGTGCACCCGATTATGGCTGAACAAGTCCTCGAAATGTACCCGACTCGCATACACGCCACCCGATTATGGCCGGACTACTCGACCACCAGCCCACACGCACACACGCACGCGCAGCGGGCGCGAACTCGCGACACATCACGAGGCGGGGCATTGTTTGTTCTTTCGTCTCGGAGCTCTTTTTCCGGAGCTGTTTCTCAATCTTTTTCCGGAGCTCTTTTTTGTGAACCACCATGAAGTCGCAGTTAACACCCCTTCACACAAGGCACAGAAGCGCATCTATGCAGACGGTTTAGACATAGATCACAGACTACCTGGGCACGGACACGGCTAAGTATTCAGATGTTCCTTTCCAAATGGCACAGGAAGATATGTTCGTGGTGTGGTGGGCCCGAAAAATTTATTGCCGCCACCTGTCACATTACACCCCGAGAAATGATTTCATCAAATGATTTGAGTCAAATGATTTCCTAGGTCTCGCTAACAGGTGCCCTGCAGGGACGCCGTTTTCAGGAAAAGAAGCTCTGTGGGTCGTGATTGTACCTCTCCTACATGGCAATTAGTTTTGCAATGGCCAAAATCCGGCAGTCCTGTACACAGCAGTGCTTCATGTTATGTGTGGAGTCTCATGTATATTCGTGCACATGTTGCGTTGTATTGCCAATTTTGTGTGTACTCTCGGCTGTCGCTGGTGGCCGTTGTCGCACATTACTACTGCTGTGGCTGTGGTTGAGCGCGCCGGCGTGAGCGGAGCGGGGTCTCACAAGCCACAAAAAAGAGCTTCGGAAAAAGAGCTCCGGGACGAAAGAACAAACAATGCCCCGCCTCGTGACATGGCGCAAGTTCGCGCCTGCTGCGCGTGCGTGTGTGCGTGTGGGCTGGTGGTCGAGTAGTCCGGCCATAATCAGGTGGCGTGTATGCGAGTCGGGTACATTTCGAGGACTTGTTCAGCCATAATCGGGTGCACCCGATGGACATGCGGCTGCGTTCGGATGCGGTGTGGTTTCGACCCATGAGATGTCGTCCTGAGTCGTCGTGGGACTGTGTGTTCAAGGGGTACCCGATAACGGCTATCGGTCGATCGGGTGTACCCGTTTTCGGCCATTGCTCCCTTAATTATCTATATGCTGCGAATGCCCGTTCCGTGCTGCTCAACCGGCCCCCCTCCTTGATGCCAATACCTGTATTATTGTGACTTTGCAACAAGACACTTTTGCTTTTTCGTAGGCCTACGACGTAGAGACCCGTTCATGCTGTGTTTGCCTATACCGTGTCCTCGAAGATGACGTATTTGGGCGTTAATTATCTACATGTTGCGAATGCCCGTTCCGTGCTGCTCAACCGGACGCCCTTGCTTGTGATATAGTCTACTTTTACAGGTACCAGTCCCTCTTGCCAACACAACGTATCTGCTTGCTATTGCATCGCTAGCACCCTAGGCTGCCGTTCCTGCTGCTACTGCTTCTATCGTGCCCTCCAACACCGACGTCACTGCCTGAAATACCATATACCTGGTAGCTATCGCTTCGTGCTGCAAATGCCCATCTATGTCGTTTATCCCACGCCTCATTGTTATCCCATCAATTATTAACCGGTACCCCTCCCTACTGCCAATGGCGGTGTCGTTTTTCTCGATCTGACTCCCTATGCTACAGATGCTCTCGCTACGGTGTAGGTGCCCTTTCCGGCTACCAATGACGCATGCATACTGTATAATAGTAAGACCAGGGGATGCACCTATTTTTTTCGTTTGCTCCTCTTTGTTGCTCTACACCCCTCCCATTCACTGGCTTGGATACAAAGTTGGTGTATAACAAGCGGGGGATGAACAGTCCTATAGCCCAGGCAAACACTTAATTTCACTGTTTTTCGCACGAATAAATGATGGCACTCAAGCGATCTTGGGTACGGTACCTTGTAGTCATTAGACTAGTCGTATTAAAACAGTCATTATACGCTAGGGGTGCTGTAGATCCCAAGAAATTTCTGAGCCCCTTGCATGAGGAGCCCAATACCC
Organism: Undaria pinnatifida; assembly: GCA_012845835.1. Classification (NCBI taxonomy): domain Eukaryota; class Phaeophyceae; order Laminariales; family Alariaceae; genus Undaria; species Undaria pinnatifida. The sequence goes on from JABAKD010000013.1 coordinate 1,528,408, forward strand.
CATCCGAAACATGACTCCGAAGACGTTCCATCGAGCAACCCGGCCGGCTATATATCATCATTTTTTTTTTATAAGAACACACTCCACGTTCAGCTGTGAGGTCGAAGATTTCGTCGAAACTCATCTTTGCAAGCTGCGTGTGATACTCCGATCGCGCGTATTACTGTGTCTGTGTTCTCATTCGTCTAAGGATATAGATCTCGGCGACTTCCCTTGGAACTACAGTGTAGCTTGTACCAGGGTCAACAGGGCACCGTGGCGTTCATCAACCTGTGCGCGGAAAATATGAACGTATATATGCGATAGTCCTAAAACAGTTACAGTCTGGTAATTTATCGTCCTAACCTATAGTTCCACACCTGAGTTGAGTCAACCGGTTGGAAACCTTTCGCCCCAAACGTATGAGCTCTACCGTGGCATGATTCCGTATGTCACACGTTATTCGAGGCCCAAACGATGCTACCTTCATCGTAGCACGTGTGCAATGCCTGCGTCGTGTCTTGAAATATGACGTCTTTCCTTGTTACACGATATCGGTATTCCTTCCTGCTCTTGCTGCTGATGGCTCTATCGTGTCTTGCAGCGTGACGTCTAAGTACCCAAAGTTTCCTTCTGCCAATGCCGTTGCTTGTTGTGCCTCGCTACGATCTAGGTACCCCTTTCTGCTGCCCAACTTAGTGGGCGCCTCAGCAGGTTTCATATTGCTGGTGGTCGTTCTGATATATATTCCTGAGACAAGATATTTCGAAGATAAGCGTGCTGCAATCCGGCCCACAAACAGGTGAGACGCCAACAACAGCTGATTCTGTGGGACAGAGGCCCGACGACGAAATGCTGCATGCATACACGCGAGCACCACACGAACAGAACTTTGTTGGGCAGTAGTGTTTAGAACTATGGCACAGCAGTAGTCTAGTCTAGTTATGGATTGTTGTACGATCACGTCCTGTCTTGCGCTGCTGGGATAGGTTGAAGGGTCGACTCATTCGACAATGGCGGCGATAATCTATTTTCGTCAACACCCTTTTTTTCTGACGGAGCTCCTTGACCGAGGGACTAAGCAATATCGTTACAGGGGCTATTGTTAAGGAACCGTGTCGCGTCCCTTTTGCCCGAAAACAAGGTTGAGTAATTGCCACCGCGCCGCTGAATCAGTAATTACGCAAACAAACACCATTGTACGGCACCCTCTACCGGTCCCCCTTGAGCATTTTGTACGTGTCATTGGCTTCTTGTGTTATAGGGCTTAGTTCGGGTAAGCTATCGGTTAACCTTTTGCAAGTGGTCAAAAGGACTAATACCCCACTCATTACCTCAACAAATGGCGTCGTCGGCAGGACATGGGTTTTTTTGGGTCGTGGGTTCAAATCCCACATCCACCATACTAAACTTTTCAAGACTTTCCCCATGTCGAACTTGAACAATACTCTCCCCGGTATACCCAGGAGATGAAACGGCTTGGATAATTGGCAGGTACGCCCGTATATCCGGCCGACCTGCTATCCCCCCGTTTCAGGGGGGGAGAGTGTTATAAGGCTTAGTTTGGGTAAGCTATTGGTTAACCTTTTGCAATTGGTCAAACGGACTAATACCCCATTAATTACCTCAACACTTGTGGATAATCTCAGTTGTTCTGTTTTCACCGCGTGGTAATACAGAGGCTACTCTTGGTTGTGTCAAACGTACACGTTGGACATGACGTTGTTCATCTGGTTGTGGTTTAGTCTTGTTCTCTAAGCCAGCGTTCGGGCGAACTGCAGAGCCCCTCACGTGAAGAGCCAGGTGCTGCCTAGGTGAACACTTACTGTTTCTTCCACCGTACGTGTCAGGCTTTCCGGCCAGATGGAAGAAGCGGAGCTGGACACGCGGTTGTGTCGTCCACCGAGTTGATATGGAGACCAAGCCAAGAGCTTGGCACCCTCGCCGCGAGGAGTCTGATCGAGCGCTTGCTACGATACTGTTTTACACCACTTTACCCCCCGTGGATATTCATGGCTTGATTGCACGGTTCAACGGAGGGACCACCGAAACTCTTCGAGTACCTTCTTGTTTAAAAGTCAAATATATATACTGAAGGAATGGAATTGTTAATCGTGCGTTCAGCATACGGTTTAGGATTTTTTTACATGAAAGTCCTTTTTTTTGCTTCGTCGGCAGCATATTTCCTACCGTGTCAAGCCATACAAATATTAATGCACAGCCCACGCGCCAAAGCTTTGGGACCCCAGCCCAACTTGCGTCACTCTATAAGGATTGCGGTGTAGCACCCTTGCTTCACGTTGAGCAATTGAACAATCGACCTTCCACCCCGAAATGATACTGCTAAGAGTTTCCATGGTTCATGGCCCGACCCGCGGATCGCGTCAGGCCGTGGCCAAATTCTCGCGGATTGAGTCGGACCAGGTTAAGAGGTGGGTTGGAATTCTCGCACGTCGCAACAGGTCGGATCAGGAGGCTTTCAAAGTTCACGGGTCGGTTCGGGTCATCCTCATCCACGAGGCGCGATTCGACCCATGAAAAACTCTGGAAGATACTGCTATCGTAAGAACCTTCTGTGCGCGCGTGCCCATTCCCGTTCGGCCATCGTGCTGCGAGGGACTTGCGTCCTCCCTGGCGAGGTCGATGCCTCTCGTGTTCAGTACGAGCGAATGCTATATTTCCAAATTTTGACGGCAACGGTGACCTTAACAAGGAGACCTTTCGAGTTGCTTGAGACGCCCGCTTACCATCAACACACGCTCAAGCTGACAGTTACAACATTTGGGCTACGCAAGTTTGTGGCGGCCTCGACAATATCCTATGCCATTAGACATTCAGGGAAAAAGGCAGGTGTGACACCCGTGGTTTACGAGCGTACCAGTATGTCCTTCACCCTGCGAGTTGGAACGTTGTTGCCATCTTTGCTATTAGACGATCTGATGAGTTTCAGCATCGATCACTCCTAAAGAACATCCCCAATGAGCAGAAGAAAACGGGCGCGTGACCCAATGAAACGAAAACATATGGACGAACTCTCCTGCGCTTCTGTTGCCTCCTCCAGGCTTAGTATCGCTACCAATCCGCTTGTTGCCCTCGCTTCACGCTTCCTTCTCGTTCCATGCTCACCTACCTTCTATCCTTTGTGATGATGTTCTTATTCGACGAATCCAGGGCTGCAGATGCCGATACGTGTTCGGAGAGTGGAATCGTTGTCGGAGCAACGAGTAAGAATTCGATTGTCAAAAGAGGCCGCTTGCCGTACCAGGAATTGACGGATGGCAATGAAGGGGGGGAATCAAGTCAAGAAACGGCCGATTGGCCTGACGTCGAGTCTCACAAGACCGACATCACGAACAGCAAAAATGCCCGTACAACAAACGGGCAATGCGACGATGGCGACGGTAACGGTCTAGGCGACAAGGGAGAGGACGGCAGGAAAGAACCACCAACCTCGGTGCTGGCGGTACCCAATGTGAAGATGGTCCTCGTTCTCTCGTGCATCACGCAGGTGAGGTAATATCGTGGACGTAATTCGCTTTCCGTTTTACCCAAATTTGCATGCCGTCTAAGTATTTCGCAATCCAAGAACGAGGTACTATCGTTGCCAAACGTGGAAGATGGCCCTCGTTCTTACGTGCGTCAAATGGTTGGGGTGGGACCAAGGACCTAACAAAGGTATATATTGCAGTGTCAGATTCTTCTAACGCGATGGTCTTGCAGCTCTTGCTTTTTTTTCCGTATTGCTGGCCGCCAGTGCACTCGAACGTCGGTTGAAGGAAACGTACCTCGTCCCTCGTCGCATGCTACTTCGCTGTTTGTTGGATACGAACCACGTGGCGACCAAGCGTGTGTGCCGATAAGTCTCGACGTAAGACGGTAAAATCGACGGCAGTGGGGGCTATACCAACATTTATCAGCTAACATAAGCAGCTCTTTACCTCATCCCGCGAATCGAGTTTCGGTGACGGATCAATCGTTCGCGCACCCCGCCAACGACGTGTGGTGCTGCAGTAGATATTGTACGTTTGGGCTGTATTTTCGTCTGACTATAGCCACCGTTTATACCGGCAGTAGCGTACCATAGTCCGAAAAGGAGGCAACTGTTTGCGTCGCAGAACTAGGCGGGTAGAATCGGATCGGGAAATATTTCTTCATGATGAGAACACATTTACGTAGTGCTTTTGAAAAAACGTCTCGTGAAATTTTCAACAACGGCGATCGCTTGACGAGGTACCCGTACGAGTTCGTCGCCCCAGAGCATCTCAGCGTATGCACATGACGCTTCTTAAGTGGGGCGAGGGAAAACACGCCGTGTGCTCTTTACGCGAAGAGGGTTGTCTTCCCCCTCGCTCCCGTCGATAGTGCATCAGATGTGAAATGTCGCAGATGGCGGCTGTCCTAGTCTGCGGCAAGTACACGAGTAGCGTGTGTACTTCATGTATAACGAATGCCGCAACCGAGATCCGTCGGGGAGATTGGCACGGCTCTTGTAGTGTTCACCATCACCATCCGATCCTCTCGGCTCATGGTGCGGCCTAGGATGTGTGCCATGGGGTAGCGGAACCCAGCAACCGCATGAGCGCACGCACGACTATTATACGTTATATTTGCTCAGCAGATAGATCTGTGTGATGCGTGTCTTGTGTGCCTTGTACTACTACAGCACTATGCTGATGTTTTCGGCTTGTTACACGCTTCTTGCTTCCCACGACGTGTGGTAGACCAAGTCATGATGCCATTTTTAGATGCGATTTATCCGAAACTGGGGCTCTATTTTCGGGTGGGGGCTGACGAAAGCGATACCCGAAAATGGAAGCATGAACATAGAAGCATGACAAATCGCCAGTTTCGGGTCTATAAGATCTGAAAATCGGTTTTGAGACCCGAAAGCATCGAAAAACAGCTTTACAACCTATGGCCTAACAATGCTCCTGAGTTGCACTACTACACTATTGATAACAAACACTGCCCAATATCGTTGGCATGCCCTTTGTACATTACAATGAGATTGGTATATATTACATCAGGTCCTCAAGGACTGTTGTAAGACCTATCTTCATAGCATACGCCTTACACGGTGATGGTGGCCTGCTCTCACGTGCATATCATGTCGTACCACAAACGCGTTACAGGTTTGGGTATGTAGTTTTCCTGAAGTATCGACAAGAAGCGGAAGGTGCACCCCTACTGGGTTAGTTGTTTGTCTTTCTGTCTGTCGGCCTGTCTGTCTGTCTGTCTGTCTGTCTGTCTGTCTGTCTGTCTGTCCGTCTGTCTGTCTGTCTGTCGGTCGGTCGGTCGGTCGGTCGGTCGGTCGGTTGGTCGGTTGGTCGGTCGGTCGGTCGGTCGGTCTGCCCGTTAGTCTGTGTGTCTACCTTCTCTGTTTCTGGCATCGAGATTTCGCTATTCAAAGCGTTTCAGCCCCGCCATGCAGTATGGGTGGCGAGGGTTGGCGGCACAACCAGCCCAACCAATAAAACACCATTGGTCTTGCAGCCACGCCGAGCCGTGACTGCGACGTGCAGAGCATTCCCGAAATTCCGCGGCAGTTCACACAGCGGTCATGCCAGCTTTGCCGCGGAGGTTCAGTTTGGAAAGTCGATTCCGGCCGCTGGTTTTGATTTTCAATACCCTGCCAGACGTTCTTGGCTGTTTTATCGCCAGTTGGTGGTGCATAGACATCGTCCAGTCATGACGCCATCGAGGTTCCGCCGCAGGCAGGGAGGATAAGGTCACATGCCTAGCTCAGGAATCCTTCCAAAATCGTTCAAGGTGCAAACGACCGGACACTTAACGGGCGAGCGCCCGGATCTACATGGCCTCGCACGGAGTAGAATCATCGACCCCATCGGCGAATTGCTTGGGGAATGTGGCTCCCAGGTCCCGCCGCATCCGAGGATAGAAAGGTTTCATCCCCGAATCAGAAATACTTGTATTCATACATATACAAGTCCACCGAGATGGGGATTAAATAGTGAACGCCGACTCGATACCGCCCTGTATGGTGTGCGAACACCCCTCCCATCCACTGGTTGCTGATTGGCGGAGGTTCAAAGGACCAGCGCACTGCAAAACCATGAGGCCAACGTCGAGGTCCCGCCGTACGCGAGGAGCATATGGTCCAATCCTCGGATCATAAATCGTTTCATACATGTACAACTCTGAGAATCCGGAGACGAAGACAAGTATCCATGGGATCGACGCCTCCCTGGTGCGGACCCCCCCCCCTATCCACTGATTGCTGACCGTCTGGGACAAATGGAGCCTGATGTGTCGCAAGAGTTGCCCCTGGGAGAAATATCGAGGTCCCGCCGTACCCGTAGAGGATAAGGTCCGATCCATGGACTAGACTTCCTTCCATACAACATGTACAACTCCAACGAGCGGGGACGATTGACCCCTCGGGTCGTTACAGCCCACCATCGTATATAAACCCCAGCTCCATCAACTGATAGCTGATTGGATGGAACCCATAGAGCCAGCCCGCTGCGAGCGTTGCCACTAGGGCCTGTTTTGAGCTACAGCCTCATCTGGGAAGGATATTGTCCCATCCCTGGATCAAAAATACTTCCGCATATATAAAATCCAATAACCCAGAGACAATAGCGATGACCCCCCGGGTCAATAACGCCCAGCATTGCGTTTGTAATCCTAATGGCACGCGCTGGCTGTTGATTGGCTGGGGATCATGGACCCGGCGCGCTTCGAGAGTTGCCGCTCGGACAACGTCGAAACTCCACCGCACCTGCGGACAAACAATGCCATCCCCGGATCAGCAACCTTTCATTTCTTCTACGATTGCTTCCAATAACCCCCCGGAAAATATTCCCGTATAGGGTGTAGAAACCCCACTCGCATCGGCGGATTGCTGGTTGGCCGCCAAACAGACCTTGGGCATGGGGGCGCGTCGTACGATATAGGTAGCACGATTTCGCTGTGATTTTGTTGAATGACTTAGCTCCTTTACCTCAAATCGTCGTGAATTCACGAATATTTGTTTTGCAATTTAGTCGGTTGTATCCCTAGGCCATGGACCTGTTTTGTCACCGAGCACTCTTAATTTTCTCCAAACCAGCTTTCGGGTAAGCTTTAGAGCTCCGCACGTGAGGAGCCTCTGAAGAAGGCATCGTGCACCTTTACCGAACAACTCAGCTGGGGACTGACCGGGGAATACACACATCTCTGGACTGACTGGAGAACACAGTCATCTCGGAACTGATCGGGGAATACAGTTATCTGGGGACTGACTGGAGAACACAGTCATCTCGGAACTGACCGGGGAATACACACACCTCGGGACTGACTAGGGAATGGTCTTGGCTTGCGACTAATAGCAGATGAAACAATTTAGTGGATACTTCTGTAGGAGTATGTTGGCAGTGGTAGTAGTAGTACGAAGGCTTCCCCGTGGCGGCCGTGGCGTAATACTACATTGTGCACGCACGTGTTTTTCGGCTGAAATGCATTTCATGGCTTGCTCATAAAAAGCCGCCGCTCAGTGACTATGGCCATAAATGTACTGGCCGCTTGGACTGTACATATTTCTTCTGTCGTTCTTACATTTATTGCCGGTCAGGGTGGTACATCACAGCACATCATTAATACGACGTGCTCCACTATGCCCTAGCCTATAACATGTGGTGCAACCTTATTTGGCGACGGAGATCCAGCGCCACGGGCGAAGCGGTGGTGGCACCGCTAGTTCAAGCTAAAGCCATCGGAGAACACATAACTCGGGTTTTGTCAACTCTATCATATCAGTAGGCTATATAGCTATCTCACTTTCTATGTACCTCATGATATCTTCCTCACTCTCTGAAATTGTTTTTGTTCCAGGCTCTTGTTGTCGGTTTCGAAGAGGCGTTTCCTCTTTGGGCGCTTAGTACCCCGGACGTGGGAGGGCTGGGCTGGGGGACCATCGAGATTGGCAAGGTAACTACACTACTCCACCAGAACACGAGAGATAATTTCGTCCAAACGGATTACTTGAATGCACGGGGGACCATCTAGTCCAGCAAAGTCAACGTCGAAAGGAAAAGGAGGAGGCGTTTTGAAATGGATGACCTTGTATGCACGGGGGACAATCGGAGAACAATCGGGATCGTCTAACTGAAAACAGCTAAAAAATGGATGGATGTTAGGTTCAAACAGACGACCTTCTATTGATGGCCTTGGTGCCCAGCGTGTCGAACTGGTCCTGTACAACGGCAGTAGCATGCGAACATATTGGTTAGGTGGGACGACAGCCGCCACGGTATTGTGCGACAGTGTAGTACACCTCCCATGGAGTTGCCACTACCACCACTAATTCACGCGCGCAAGAGGCTCCGGGCCTCAGTAAAAACGGAATTCTGCAACCTTCGACATCGCAGCGTTTGTCAACCTACGGTTCTGTGGCGGTGAATAGCACGAAACCGACAAACACGACGAAAACGAGGTATCCGCTGGAGGAGCCGCGGGCAAAACTTACCCTAAAACAAGTATCCTCCTGCGATGCCGTAGCTTTAAGGTAAACGTGGAATAACCACCGGAGAGAGGCGGACGTTCTACTCAATTCGCGCGCATGGCTTTGTCTCGATACCTTCAGACAGACAGTGCTGTGAACGCCTTTGCATTTTGCTGTCAGAGCAGCAGTTTCGCGCTACGTCTGGGGTTGTATGCATAAGTTTACCCCGAACGGTACACATTGACGGGGCTCGCCAACCGGAGAGCTGCCGCCCAAACAGATTGAATAGGACGTTAATTTTTGTAAAATATAATTTTGGTATGTCTCGTTGTAGCTCATGAGAGCGTACATCGGGCTCTGATATATTGCTTCTTCAAAAGTTGCTGTAGGTTGTACCAGGTAGTATATATGATATGTCTTTAACTCTGTTACAGCTTGAAACTCTTCTTTTGGCAAATTTACTCAAAGTTAGTTAGTATATGGAAGGACTTGGGGCTCTAAAGGGGTTAAGCGAGGGGCCTCGGACAATTCGCGAGGGGGCTCGGACAATTCGCGAGAGGACTCGGATAGGTGGGATAGGTGGTGCTTCTGACGAGTTTCTAAAATGGAGGTAGCATTTTTGGCCTGAAACCTTTCTGAAGGGGAGACTCCTTAAGCTATTACTATGTTAATCCGTATCCTAGAAATATCTTGTGTTTTACGCCATACATTGACGTTGTTGGCTTCTTCAGGAGACCGCCACTTCGTTTTTTCGAAGTCAGTGGATAGATAAGGGTGGGAGCTCCTGAGATCAAAACCAGCAGAAACACTAGGTCCTACCCCCATCGTATACAGTTGATGGCGCCCCGACAACATCGATGTAGGCCGTGACGTTTTCTTGGCCAGCACCTGTTGTTCACCAGGCCACGCCCCAAAGAGAAGTACGCACTCCTAGTGCATTTCGCGAAGAGCTGGGAGGGTTTGGTTCGATGCTGATTGCCTGATATCATTAGTCGTTTGTTTGCATCAGTAGTGATGCCCAACACCACCCTCGTTTGTGTCGGTAGGTCTTTATTGCGGCTGGCGGGGCTATGTCCGTGATGCAGCTTTTCGTGTTCCCCCGAGTCATCAAATTCGTCAGCGTCACCACATGGCAGCGAACTGGCTGTCTTCTGGCCATACCTGCCTTCGCCCTTGTCCCGTTCTCCAGGGTCCTTAGCTGGAACGACACTAGCCTTTTCCTATGGACGGTGACGACCTCGTTTTTCGTCTACTGCTTCACGGCCATGGTGAGTCACCTCAGAACTTGAAAAGCCAAACTACCGAGCGTCACTTTGCTACGTACGGTGACTCGAGACATGAACAAAATTCCACCTTGGACGGAGACGATATCCCACGGGCAATCTCATGAACTCATGAGAATATTATGGTGTTCTTTCCCAAAACCTGCTATAAAAGAATGTAACACACTGCAACATCATTGAGACAGAAACTTTCGTCGATGACTAGTCTTCGTAAGTTGTGTGCGATACTCCGGTGGCGCGTGGTAATGGGTGTATGTGCTCCCACTAAGGACGTTGGTCATCGACTTCCCCCAGAACCCCAGCTGTACCAGGGTCTACAGGGTGATGATAATCAATCTGTGAAGGGAAACTACGAAACACGTTTGGGGGGGGGGGGAATTGTATTTTCATGTACGCCGAGCACTGCGGTGGACAGGATTGCGTTTTTATGCGTTGGTCACTCGTTAGCAACAACGCTCGATGAAAAATCAACAAGTAGTGGGATTGCTGAACCCTATGCGTGATGAAATCTTAAAGAAAGAACCGGGGGGAAGAAGGGACGACACCTGTGACCACGGCTTTGTCCAGAAGCTGAAAATTTGGTGTGTGAAAATATGTATATATATACCTGCGTTAAGCCTGTGGTGTTTCAGAGATTTATGGAATAATTTCATCCGGCCTTTGGCATCGAAAATTACCGTTTGTTTGCCGTCATTGTTTTTCGTTGACTACGGGTCTTATCTTCGCTTATGACCGTTACTAGGTACTAGGTCGCCGACGAAGATCGTTTCTAAGGGACTTTACCTCAAGAGTAGTCATGATGAGGGGGACCCACGGTATCTATAGGGGCTACCTCGACTGCAGGAGAACTTATCACAAGAGATCAATAGGTCTAAATATGGTGCAGAGAAGCACCAGCCCGAACGACAGGCGCAACTATGTACTGTAGGCTAACCCAAAAAATAAGAGGAGGGCACGGATACAGTGCTTACGCGAACAGGTAGGAAACCAAATGAAACATGGGTGTTGTGTGATTTGTTATCGTTTTTGTTGTGCTGTGTTCGTTTGTTTTTGTGTTTTGAACTTTGAACGTCATATTGTTATGCTATGTACATACCTACATCATACCTTCCACACGTAACAGTTGCTATGTACCAAATTTGCTTTGTTTTTTCTCACCTCAACACCTTTGTTCGACGCCCTTCGAGGCTTTTTCTAGCGCTTCTGGCTGCGGGGCACGCTGGGGGGACGTTATATTTTGCAACACAAATTAGGGCATCTGTCCAGCTACGACCATCGAAATCCGTAAATTGTTACTCTTGCTGCAATTTCGTTATTTTATCTGTTCATGAGTCAAGAAATTACTCAATATATGCTGGGGGAGAACGATATCCCAAAGTTGGTATCTGGTTGCCCATCTTAAACATAAAGAGAGTGTGTCCGTAGCACAGGTTAACCTTGCCTTGTACCAGTCCTTAGATAGCTGCACCCAAGATTCATGGGACAGCGCAGTTAGGGTTAGTGTTGGATCCTTTTTCCAGGGGCAAAAAAAGGTAAATTTGGTGTAGGTGCTGAGCTTCGAGCATTGAGCCGACCATCCGGGATAGTACCCGGCTTTGATAACGTTATCGATTTAAGGTGTAACCTGGGTACTTGCTGACCGTTATTTTGAGGTCGAGCGCACGTCCACTTTTGCTTGCCATTGGCAGACAAGGACGCCAAAACTACCAAGTGCGCATATTAACAGCCAGGACACAGAAGTCGGAAAAACGGAGGAAGGAGTGAGAGGATTGGTCTGGCGTCCGGTTGACTATCAGGGCCACCCGATAACATTTCGAATCGCAACATGAGCGCCACTTCAAAAACGAAATAGTGACCACCGTGTATAGACTTCGCCCGGCCTGTAGCTCTCGGCTTCCTTGACCGCCATGCTGATGATATCGGCAACAACAACAAACATGCGTGTGGTAGGAGACGACAGACGTATCCATCCGTACTACTATCAATATGATCAAACATAACGATTTATGGCCTAATTCCAGGAGAAAAAAAGTCCGCGTTAAACTTCTCTGGTCTGGTCGGTGTTACTTGGCCGGTTAGTGGCCGGCGGCTCAATATTGTTTCCACTCTCCAGCATGAACCAACACATAAACCAACATGTGACGCCCCCGGGATTGTAGCCAACCGCAACCCGAATGGGAAGTGGAAGGTATTGTGCATGTGGGAGAAGTAGCGGAATTCCACTGGTTCATACCAGGCACTGAATCAGGTCAGGGACAAAATACGGGGGTGGCAGGGTGGATTTCGGTGGTGGGATTTTTGGTGGTCCCTTTCAGTTATTCCGCCCCACTCGCGTTCCCTTTTGGTCATGTTGCTTGTCGGCTTGGTGGCCTCGCCGTTCGATGTGTGGGAATGGTTCTTGGGGAGCGGCATCTTCGATTCGTCACGCGTTTTGCGGGAGAGGGGCACTATTTTGTTTTTGAGGCTCTTGGCTCTTGAGCTAACCTATTAATCTCCCATAAACTGACCTGGGAAAAAATGAACGTGCTCGTATCGGGTGAATGTCCCCATGGCCTAGGAAAACAAGAAGCCGTGCTAAAGCTGAGTCCAACTGCGGCGATTTATTCTGGAACCGTTTCAACAAAGAAATGGCGTGAGGCCTTTATTGAACCACGCGACGCGTGTTGTACTTATTCTATCCTCAGTGTAGGCAGCAAATAGTATTCAGTCCCTACACTACCTGGACTACTACCTGCAGTAAAAAATGGTTGTAATGTTTTTGTAAGGAAACACCTTTTTAACCAAATCGTTGCAAACGCAGAGAAAATAATATAGAGTTTCACGCGAAACGTGGAGGGGTTTCCTACGGGAAAGACAGGGGGATATCGGTCTCGTCCAAATGAATATTCTTTGACTCATAAACTCGACTGCTGACTGACTGGCTGACTGACTGGCTGACTGACTGGCTGACTGACTGACTGACTAACTTCTTGAATATTTCCCGTCTCCTGATATCTTCCCATAACAGATTGGCGTCACATTAACGATTGCATCTACGACCATGGTTCGCGCAGACATGCGCGGAAAACTGTCCGGGATGTTCAACATGGCAAGCAGCTTCGGCCGCGCCATCGGGCCGGCGGGGTTTGCGGTTATCTTTGCGTGGTCGATTTCCCCATCCGCGTACGACTGGGTGGGTCACGAGTTCCTGTTTTTCATGGCCGCCCTTGCGATGGCGCTTGTTTCTGCGATGGCGTGGAGCACGATTACGGAGGAAACTACGATGACACTGGTATAACGAACGAGGCACGGTGATCGAACGGGTGCTGGGGGAAACTCTTTTCTGCACAACGGGTTGGGGGCACAATACAGGCCAGACGTGGACAATACGAGGGTACTGTAGGGGTGGTCTCGTTTAGGACTCGTGCCTAACCTTAGCCCCATTTCGTAGCGGTTTCGCGATATGCGCCAACATTGAATCGTTCGTTACCTTTCAGCAGCACCATGCACTTGAACATGGTGTGTTGACCGATTACAGAGCCACTACTCGCAAGAGTGGCGAATGTTCAGGACCTATCGACAATGGGGGTGGCCCGCCCTATAGTAACACGCCTTTAACCCCCAACCCAACCCCCAACCCAATCAACCAATGTTTGGGGCGAGTTGTTTTCGTCTGGTACACGGTGTGGGTTTCTATTGTTGATGTGGATTAAGCGTTATGGTTTTCCGGACTGCTGTTCCTGCTATCCGTAGCCGCTAAGGCGGTAGCAACCAGGGCAATCACATCCTGTGGTGCTGTTGCGTTTCAACGTTCGGGGTTGGTCATGCTACTTAGCGCAAGAGGCACCGGACGGCTTTTATTCTGTTCGTAACCCTTCATAATTCTTAGGTAGTATTACGATGGAGAATGAGCCGTAGAGACTCCCGATTGAGCGTTTGCACAGTGAGTTTTATTGGACATGCTATCTCAACGAAAGTATTGACTGAGGAATATCCCGCTGTTTTAGGGGGGAATAATGTTATAAGGCTTAGTCTGGGTAAGCTCTTGGTTAACCTTTTGCAAGTGGTCAAACGGACTAATACCCCACGAAGTCCTTAACAATAACCCACCAAGCCACCGGCGACACCGGCGCTGCACTTGTAAAGGTCATTCATAGCGAAGGGAATTTTCGGTTTTTACCGAAAGTTTCTGTTGGATTAAATCGGTTATGCGAAGAGTAATAATGTGCTCCCAGCAGCCCAGTCTCAGGCCGCGAGCTTCACTGCAACACACAGTGTGAAGAAGATGGTATATAGATGTCTTTATTAGTTGGTCCCGGATGCTGGTAAGAGGGAAAGAGATGGAGTGAGGCGAGTGGGCGAAGCCATCTCGCTCCACACCAGGCAATATTCTCAAAGCCCCCAAATTCGCATATACTACAGGTACTCCATTCTCATATTTGCACGCGTTCCTAGATTGGTTCCAGGAACAGTCTACAAGGACCTCCAGGGCTATTCCACGTGTTCTTCCCATGTTATAATATTCCGCAATACACCGTCGGGTAATCCCAAAATACCCCGTCGGACGATCCTCCGTGACCATCGTTGTTCCTACTTTGTTCGTTGAGGCAAGCTATATCGAACACCCTCCCTGACGCTGGATCAACTAACAAGCCTGCAACATAGGCCTTGGCCCATTGCGCCTTTTTTATCGTTTTGTATGCCTGTTTTTTTGGAAAAGAATAAGCTCGAAATCATCGAATATGCTGTCAATTATGCCATATTTACGTGGATATGCCCCGCATTTATGCTTCGTGAAACGAGCGTTTTCATGCTAGGTTCATGTTAGATTGGGCGTCCAGGGGCACTTAATGCTTGTGTTGCATGCTATTATCGCTTTCTATGTCGTTGAACTCTTATTTGATCCAATTTTTGATCAAACGTGCAAGTGTGCTGTCTGTTTTTTTCTGCCTTCAGCGGGGGCATGACAACACTAAATAATGTTGTATGTGTATTCTGTACTCTCGAGCGAAGAGCGCAGCTGCGTTGCGGCTTTGTGGGGGCCTCGAAAAACCGCGAACATGAGTAAACATGAGGATGCCCCCGAGATGTGCAAAAGAAAAGAAGAAATGTCGCACTATCCCAAATCCCAACGTCGCACAACCAAGGGGCACAGCCGAAATACTGCTACCTCGCGCCGAAATCTATGCGTTTCCTAGCCACAGAAACAAGTACCAAATGTTTGCAGATTAGGTATCTGCAGTCTGCAGTCTCTGCAGATGAATTTCCCCAACACGGAGCAACACCCACACCCAGGAGCAATGCTACATCAGCAGGATGGAAAAAGGAAAGAGTAGAACGCCACAGTCCCCCATCCCCTTCACTTTTGACGTGATCTGCCGCGTTCAGAGCGCACGACGTTTTCAATTTCCGGCTCAGACTCCGAACTGGAGCTTGAGCTGCTGGAGCTTGAGCTGCTGGAGCTGGAGCCTGAAGAGCTCGACGAGCTTGAAAATCGCGACATGTGGTGCAGGATGCAGACCAGAGCTGCGTGTGCATGTGTGGCGCGCGCGAGCACTGTTCTCGCTTCTCGCCGCGTTTTGTTTAAATATGAACAGACATCAACATTAAGTTTTACAGGTGTAAATGCGTAATGCTCCAAGTGTGGTGACAGTATGCCCGTCACCGATGCGGATATGCCCGTCACCGATGCGGATATGCCCATCCCCGATACGGATATGCTCGTTTCTTCCTTATATGCTCCAGCATTATGCTTATGCCAAAAAAGCCTGATTATGCTAAAAAAAATGCGGGCATAATGGGCCAAGGCCTACTGCAACAACGCTGGCAACTTCCAAAAGCATTTTACGACGGAAAACTTATATCCCCAACAAAAAGTCACGGTGTTTCTCAAAACTCTCCCGAGAAATCGCCTTGGTGAGAATGTCCGCATGCTTATCTTCCGTCCTGAAGTACTTGACGCATAAGTGTCCTTTCCCCACCAACTCGCGCAGGAAGTGGTACCTCACATCGATGTGCTTGCTGTTTGACGAACTCAATGGGTTTTTGGCCAAGTCAATCGCCCCTTTGTTGTCTTCAAACACTCCAATGCTCGGCGATCCAAGACTAGGCATGAAGAAAACCAAGACTCCTCGCACGTACAGGGCCCCCTTCACCCCGTCGGCCATCGCTACGTACTCGGCCTCAGTGGTGGAGAGCGTAACGCATTTCTGCGTCCTAGAAAACCAGGATACGAACGTTCCTCTGCAGCAAACAGCTACACCAGATACCGAACGCCTGTCCTCGGCCTTGTGGGCGTGGTCTGCGTCTACGTACGTCTCTAAATCGTATTTCAACTGTACATCCACCAACTTACTCTCTTTTCTGGAAGTCAAGCCAAAGTGGGCTGTAGCGCTCAAGTACTCGAGAACCTTCCTAGCAGTCTTCGCGTGTATTTCCTTCGGACCGTGCGAGAACCGCGCAATCGCTCGCACTGCGTTGGAGATGTCAGGTCTCGTCTGATTCGCAATCCACATTAAACTCTCCACAACTTCACGGAAATTTGCGTCCACCACAGGTTCCTCATCACTCACGTACCTAAGGTCCAACGACGGTGAAGCGGGGATGGGGCTGATCTTCGTGATACCGAAACGGTCGACAACGTTTCGGATGAATTGAGTCTGCGAAATCTCCAGGGTTCCCTTCTCACGATCCCTCCTGTACTCGCTACCAATGTACCACGTAACCTCGCCCAGATGTTTTGTAGGAAATCTCTTATTGAGATCAGCTACTGCCAAATCCATCACCGTTTTGGTCGCTACGATCTTGATGTCGTCCACGTGGACCACCAGCATCGCCACAACCGCGTCATTCAACATTAGCCGAACCACGCACGGGTCTACCGAGCACTGCTCAAACCCACACTCTACTAAGGTCAACGACAGTAGCTTGTACCATGAGCGGCCACTCTGCTTCAGCCCGCGTAAAGGGCTTTGTTGGGTAGGACTATCTTACCCGACATCTCGCCACAACCGCGAGGAAGTCTCAAGAAAATTTCGGTATCCAACTCTGCCTGAATAAAGGCCTGATCAACGTCTAAGTGTCTCAAGTCCCAATCAAGCTTGCAAGCCATTGCTGCAATGAGTCTGTTAGACGTGGTCGAGGCAGTGGGGGAAAAAGTCTCGAAGTAGTCGACTCCCTCTACCTGGCTATAGCCCTTAGCTACCAGCCGTGCCTTAGCTCTATCAATCATGCCGTGCGCATCGCTCTTCCACTTCAGAGCCACCTTGACTCTACGATATTGCTACTCGCGGGAATTTCAGAAACCTCCACAAACGTTCCAGCAGCTTCGAGTCCATCAAACTCCGATCTCATCGCGTCCATCCAAACGTCCGAATGCTTTGACATACGAGCTGCGGTGTATGACGTTGGTTCCGGTTCCGCCTCTTTGACAAGGCAATCGGGCAACTTCGTCTTCTCACACTCTGCTTCATTCGCCGCCAGTAGCGCCTGGAACACACGGCCTCCTTCACAGGGCTCGATCGCACTAATCAGTCCTGCTGCCGCTTCCCGATTGAGCGCCCTGGTCTGCGCTTTCGTACGTCCCTCCCGAATCTTTTCACCATCGCCCGGTCCTGACATGTGCGCTTCAAGTTGGCGTGCAGCAGTCCGAACCGCCGTGGGGGCCGGAGCTTCATCTTCAGAGGCTGACGCGTCGCTTTCATCCTGAGACGAAGAGTCGCTGTCAGATAATTCGCTGCTGACCGCTGATGCATCGCTCGGCTCCACATCTTCGGCGCAAAACTCGTCTCCAGCTTGCGGTATCGGAGACACCGCTTGCGTCATTGGGGAAACCGCACGGAGTTGGTGAGGACTTCCCCTCCCCCAAAACCGGCAGTGGAGTCGTCGGGGCGGAGCCAAAGTCCTCCGTCCCTCCCAGCTCTGGCGCATCTTCTAGCTCCAGCGCCCCTCCCTCTTCTGGTACCTCTGACAGCTGGGATAGTACCGCTCCCTCATCAAGCGTTGCCTCCCAGGTCACATCTCGAGGGTCCACCACCCTGTTCCACCGCTTGAGCATCCGCAAAGAGTCACTTGGGTGGTCGATGCCCGGCTCGAGGTAAAAGCAGCTCTCGGCCCGGGGTGAAGATTTAGACGGGCGGTTCCAGCGGCAGTACGCTGAGCGAAGGAACGGGTGTGGCGAGCCAGGTGCGGCAGCTCAATGCCACATTTCATGCGGAGACTTGTTGCCGGGGTTGGCAGTGGTTGCGGTGTGGTTCAAGGCGCCACAAGACCAGTGCACCGCTTCCGCCCACAGGGATTCGGTGGGCGGTAGTTGAACGCGAGGGGAAATGATAGGAGCTTGGATGCACGCAGCAAGCGCTGCATTTTGAATGATGCCTAGCGCTCTCTCGACAACACCGTTCTGCTTTGGGCTGTCCGCGTTGGTGAATTCCTGCTTGATGCTAAACTGTTTGCACACCAATCCAAATTCCCCACCAAAGAATTCCCCACCGTTATCAGACCTTACAATCTCAAGCTTCGAGGGGACACCGTCGGCGCGCACATCAGTCAAAAACTTCCTAAATGCGTCTGCTGCATCCGACTTGTGCTTCAGAAAATATACCCACGCATAGCGAGAGAAGTCATCCTTCACTAACGTGACATACCTCTTACCCAACAGAGAAGGAGTTCTCTTAGGGCCACTTAGATCAACAAAGACCCGTCCCAACTTCTCTGGCGCGCGCGACTTAGTGCTGCTGGGGATTGGTTTGCGGTAACCCTTTCGCCATAGAACAGCCAGTACAGGGTCTTAGCGTCCCTAACATTTCTACACCAAGTGCCTTTGCGGTCTCTCTCAGCAGTAATTCGTTAGAGTGGCCATGCACGCAGTGGAAGATGTTGATATTACGGCAGTCTCAGCAGAAGCAGCGCTACCGGGGGCAAGCACGGGAAACGCCAGGGGAAAATCGCAACCAATCTCCACACGGTTCTCAGCGGGGTCGGGGGTCAATAGGGGAAACGGCACATAGCCGTTGTCTGGGTCTATCCTGCAAGCGAAGTTGGAGTAACTAGATCTATCACCCTCGAATCTCAACCGCCCATTGAAAAGAGAAATACACAAGCCCTCATCCTCGGTCATGAATCCTACTCCCTGCTTATGCGCTGCCATTAGCGAAAACAAATTGAACGCCAAGTCCGGCATGTAAGCCACATCTAACAGTTTAACAGTTAGATCTCCGGGGGAGACCACAGTCAGTGTGCCATACCCCACGACGTCGATCAGGTGGTTGTCACTGATCCTAACCTTGTCGTCGCACAGTCGTACGTCACTCAACAGGTCAGCTGAATGAGTCATGTTGAATGAAGCACCACTGTCTGCTGTCCATTTTTCAGCTAAGCTCTTCGTTATGCTCTCACTACCTTCCTCAGCACACGAGTCATCACTGCGGCTAAACATAGAACCCGCAAGACAGCACACAGTCTCACCGCTGTTGTTGTGTCCCTGTGCACCTTCGCCAGGCGTCCTCTCCGAAGCCGGGGTGACACGAGCCGCACACTGATACCACATGTGCCCGGGTTTCAAGAAACGGATACTCTTACCCTTCACCTTATCATACTCTGATTGGGGGATGGTCTGCTTGGGGGTGGGGGGGCTGCTGCTACCTTCATTACCCTGGCTAACATCAGCATTCGCTGATCCCTTGTTTCGCGACCTAACATTGTTACGGTTGGATCTGCGACTACCTCCACGGCTACCTCCACGCCCACCTCCGCGGCCACCTCGGACAACACCATTCGAAAACAGTGCCTGATCCACGTTCTTTCCCTTTGACACGGGAAGTCTTAGGTGCCTCTGTCTGACAATGTTCTCTATCTCTGCTCGGGTGGTTTCATCGCGGTACAAGAGCTTGCGTTGTTCAATCTCGTAGTCAGCTGGAAGTACTCGTACCAGCTTGCGGGTTACATCTCCTTCTGATTGCGGAACACCAAGCGAAGCAAGAGTACTAACAATCTTGTCTACACGACTGAAGAATTTCATGAGTTCCTCACCCTTCTCCATTTGTACTGCATCAAACGCGTCCGACCATTTGACCTGTGTAGCAACTGATTTCGGAAGAAACCAATCCCGGAGCATTCTCCAAGCACCGCTTGGCGATTGCCTGGCAAACATTCTGTCTAATAGGTCAGTATCAGTCATGCTTTCAGTCAGACATATCCATGCAACCCGCGCATTCTTGATGTGTGGACGGCTCAAACCTTGCGAAATAAAGTATTGCGTGTCTTGGGTTGTGTCACCTACAGCTACCTCTATGTCTGTAAGCATAGAACCCAAACACCCACGCGCTCATTGATACAAACGCTTTAAACCGCTTTCTTCATACAGGGAATTCCTCAGGCTTGCCACTGAATTTGGGGTCTGCCTACTTTATGCTGCTAAATTCGCGAGGGCCTACATTTACACCTAAACTCTCAACGAATTCGTCATGTCTATTCCTGTCTACGTGTACACCACCAGGGGCTGGCGAGTTCCCACCGGTTATGTCTCCATCTTGGCGTTCCCTGCCAGGGTTGGACTGGGCCTCTCCACGGTCCCGGTCGCTGGCCATCGGCTCTTCCAGTCGATCGTGTCGGAATACCAATGATCTCAGCAAGACCATCACTTCTTCTTGTGAGCCGGCCTCCTCTTGGTCACGCTCGCTTCCAGGCATTGTTCCGATTCAAATATTGAAAACACGTTGACGTGTTGGATTAGATCGGTTATGCGAAGAATAATAATGTGCTCCCAGCAGCCCAGTCTCAGGCCGCGAGCTTCACTGCAACACAAAGTGTGAAGAAGATGGTATATAGATGTCTTTATTAGTTGGTCCCGGATGCTGGCAAGGGAGAAAGAGATGGTGTGAGGCGAGTGGGCGAAGCCATCTCGCTCCACACCAGGCAATATTCTCAAAGCCCCCAAATTCGCATATACTACAAGTACTCCATTCTCATATTTGCCCGTGTTCCTAGATTGGTTCCAGGAACAGTCTACAAGGACCTCCAGGGCTATTCCACGTGTTCTTCCCATGTTATAATATTCCGCAATACACCGTCGGGTAATCCCACAATACCCCGTCGGACGATCCTTCGTGACCATCGTTGTTCCTACTTTGTTCGTTGACGCAAGCTATATCGAACAGCTTCGGTCTTTCCCGTATTTGCACTACTAAACATTTCACCCCCGGAAAAACTTGACTTTAGGTTTTTTAGGTTTTTAGGGAAAAAACACTAAAATTTAGGTACAAGCGTGTAGAGGATCGGCCAGCCGCACCGCTCGAGCTGTGCAACCACCCGGGCGGGCGCAAGAATGAGCAGGATCGTTCCCAACGTCATTGACAGGTTGTGACTAATCGCAGAAGGCGCAGTGAGCGTCTGAGCTCTTGCCATCGAGTTGGCGAAGTGATCGTATCGAGGCGTTCGACCGAACGAGCTGGTTGAGGGCAGTAGTTGAGATGTTTTTCACGTTGGGCGTTATAGCGCGACGAATTGGTGATAGATTTCAATCCCCAAGGCACCGCCGCCTGCCTAAGAGTCAGGCCGACTCCAGTGGCACAACCACGCTGATGTCTTCCGAGAGTGTTGCTGCCGTAGTGACCGTGGCGAGTGGACGATTGTTTTGCGAGCCACGTAGTAAGGCTCGTTCGTGCTCGTTAACATTCAGCCCTCCTCCTTCATACCGAAACTCATCAAAAACGGAATTGTTGGACGTGCCTATGTATGGCTAAAGACTACCCTAAAACGGTTACCACGCATCTCGCCTTCAAATCTCTATTATCATTGGAGAATGAATTGCGGCCCTTGTGACGTGACACGTCATAATACATGGCGTAGTGACGTCATATTACATGGCGTAGTATCATATTGATCGGCATCTACACGGCTTAACTCAATGAATGTACCGTTGAACAATGAACGGGTATATTCGGGCACGTGGCGAGAACAAGGAACACTGAGTCTATGTACGTATCCACCAAGTCTACAGTAGGTATACGTTGTCACCACTGGGTGCCCAGGCTGGTGTTATGCCCCTCAATATGGGACCACCTGTTAAATAGACATCGCGCCACTCGCAAGGTAGTAGGTGGCGGGTGAAAAGCGTTATGTCTGTGTCCGCAAGAAGAACTGACACCTACCTTGCGAGCTGACGTGCTGGTGTGTTGACGTCTGACGTGCGTCTCTGGGTCTCTCCGCATTCTGAATAGCACCCACCCCAAGTATATAACCCCTGTTCCCTGTTTATGAAGCGCCAGTCTAACAGCGTATTTGTTTTACGCTACAACCACCAAAAACGTCCCTTAAAGGTCGCTTGCGCCGTCAGGCAACGAGCCTCACTAAAGAAAAGCTCATAAAGCTCGAAACCACTTTTGAAAGGTTACGGCGTACGTCCGATAAGCGATTTAAGATGACCGGATGATTGGGCGACACCATCGTATACCGGATCTGGCACGTATGTATGCATGTCCAGACTTCTGATGTAGTTGACACAGTTTTTGGCGGACGTATGATTTGCTTCAGCCATATTGTTAGTAGTGTACAAAGTATAGGCTATACGTGGACCACCTTTTTTCTTCTTTTTGTTTGCCCTTGGGATATGCCGCCACTGTAGAGTGACCGGACCTTCTCTGCGCCGTGACCACGGACTAGATTATGCAAATCATTGTGAAAACACCACTAACAACAACAACGACAACGACAACAACGACAACGACAACAACAACAACAACAACAACAACAACAACAACAACAACAACAAAAACAACATCATCAACAACAACAACAACAACGAAAACAACAACAAAACAACAACAACAACAACAACAACGACAACGACAACAACGACAACGACAACAACGACAAAAACAACAACAACAACAACAACAACAACAACAACGACAACGACAACAACGACAACAACAATATAAGTTTTTACCATTTTGAATTAGTCCATACATGCGTGAATCACCAGCTCAACAGCAGCATACCTAACCATACGTACCATTCGTAGTACTCACATTCACTGATGTCACAGACCATTTTTTACAGCAGTATAAATATTGGTGGACAACATTAACAACGTAAAAGTAACACCACGTACGTACATTTTCCCCCCATCCACCTCATGCGAGACATGTGGTATGTATATGTCGTTGAAATCTCGGTATCTGTATTTCGCATGCAGGTACTCATGTCGAGTATGTTTTCCGTCCACCTCTGTCCCCCCTCTCCCCTTCCCTTCCACGCCGCCCCACCAAACATCAAGAACCGCCAGAGCTTAAACACACTGCCTGACAGGTTATATAATACATTTACCTCTGCCAGAATAATAAACAGTACCAGGCAGGTGATATAAACTGATGCATTCCTTCCACAACCGTCAGACTTGTCCCCTTAAGGAATTTATAGTTTACGCGGACATATTGAGTTGCCCCGCCCGTTTAACCCTCCCCCGATCCCTCTTGTTCAAACGCCCTACCTAAAATCAAAATCTGCCAGAGTAGTAAACACTACCAGGCAGCTGATATCACTTCATAATCGTTCTAGCCATCCATGCTGTAGCTCCAATTCACCCCCCCCCCCCACTCCCTTTCCCCCCGCTCCCTCTTGCTCAAACGGCTCACCTAAAATCAAAATCTGCCAGAGGCAGTTGATGTCACCTCATTATATTTATAGCCATCCATGCCGTAGCTCTAATTCATCCCCCCCCCCCCCCCCACCCAACGCCCCCTCCCTCCCCACCACCCGCGCCATCGCTTAGACCTAGCACCACGCGTATAGCAAGCCCCTACACCTATGCGACCTACAGCTGGCGGAAATCCGCCCCGCCCCCCCTACCCCCACCCCCACCCCTTCGAACACTCTACCCTCTCCTCGCTGGTTGTACGACTTCCAGGATATACATGCAAACTGATGCATTCCTTCCACAACCGTCAGGTTTGCCTCCTTGAAGAATTTACGGTTTCCAATCACATATTGAGTTGCCCCGCCCATTCCCTCCCCCACCCCCCCCGCTCCCGCTTGTTCAAACCCAGGCCCCCACGCCTGTAAAAACTCCGTCCTCCCCTCACCGATTATACGACTTACAGAATACGCTTGAAAGCCTTGGTAAACTGATGCATTTTTCTCTACAGCTGTCAGATTTTGCCCCCCTCAAAAACAGGTTTTATAGTTTCCGCGCGCCGACTGACTAACGCCACCCTGTTGATCCTGGCACAAACCACACTGTAGTTCCAAGGGGAGTCGAAGGTCTACATCCTTAATGAGGACACACAACCCGTAATACGCGCGATCCGAGTATCACACACAGCTTGCAAAGATGAGTTTCGACAATATCTTTGATCTCACAGCGGGAGTGTATTTTCATTTTTTACAATATCTATTTGTCGACCCATCCAAGCAACAACTCCTGGTAGTGGCTTATACAGTCTCCAAGTCCAATTCATACCCCCGTCCCCCACCCTCCTCTCCCCTTTCCCGCCGGCCCCATTGTCGCCTTATCCCTAGCACCACACGTGCAGTAGGGTGATGGAGTACTCTACGTAGGTCCGGTAGTCTACAGAACACCTGTGGAATCACGTCATGGTTGGGGTGAAACCAGATGATAGTGGATGTGCCAACCACGTACAGGTCATCGTGTAGATAGGCGGTAAAATATATGTGACGGCGGTGCGGTGCGGTGGTCCATAGTGGAGGTAACAGAGTGTTCTACATAGGTCGGTAGTCAACAGAACACCTGTGAAACCACGTCATGGTTGGGGTGAAACCAGGTGATAGTGGATGTCACGACCACATACAGGCCATCATGGTAGATGGGCGATAATGTAAGTGCTGGCTGTGATGTCCCTAGCGGAGCATCTCGTCGCCCTTCCTGCTCCTCCCCTTCCCCTCCTGTTTTTCTGGAGCTGCACCATGTTGCCCGTGATGGCTGCATCAGAGAGAAAACGTTTCTCAAACACACGCAGTACCGCCGTGATAAAGATGTTGAAAAGCAGTGACGCGAGCACGCACTTTGGCCTGTGACCTTGCCCCACGTCGAACTTATCCGAGCACTCTCCATCATCCAACCGCACGCATGCTTGCATGCCGTTGTGGAATACCTCCTACGGCTGAAGAACGACGCCACGGAATAGGGATTCAGGCATGAGTTTGATCAATCTCCCCGTGTACGACTGCCTCGGGTAGATACAACCAGTCGTCCTCTTTGTCTCTCCTACTATTCGTCACCCTGTTTTCTTTGGTTTTGGACGTGTAAAACAAGTAGTCGATCTACTAGTGGCAAGTGTATGTCCTTCTCCATACTCTAAACATGCAACATCTAACCAGCTTACACAGTGCCCTGCATACACGTATTGACTTTGTAATAATGGGCATATACGGGTGGATATTGAGAGTCCTACTCTTTAACATAATGCAACCATACTAGTACACGATGGCAGCGCGGAATATCGCGAAACCGAAACGTTTAAGATCATGAGACTGCGAACAGACTCGGTAGCCATGAGCACGAGCCCCAAGCGTGACCTTCCTGCAACATAGATATAGGTCTATGCTACAGTGGACGTGCAGCATATTTCATGATGATCGTCCCTGAAAGAGCTTCACACCTCACCCGATAAAAGGTTTGGGTGTAATTTACAACGGACCCAATAAATGAACAATCCCGTGGTCTCGGTAAATAACGGGAAAAGGCACCAAAAGGAATGCAACTCCGGCATATTTGGGTGAAGGAGCCCCGTCGTTCCGGAACAGTTTCGATCAAAAAGTGCAACTTCTATCGTAGTAGGCGTCTCTCGTCGATATTGTTGTCTCCGAAGATGGGTCCCAAGACGAAGAATCCCAGCATATGACATGGTCTAGGACAGAACCGAACACATTGCAAAATGCGAGTGTATCAGATTCCCTAGATATGGGGTAGTTTCGCAATTGTTTGAGGACCACCACCAGGCACTGAGAGTGGTGTTGCCCGTAGATCCACACACACCCAACTCTCGGCGAATGATATCAGCTGCGGTCGTATGTATTTGAATAGCTATCAATGAAAAGCCGTCTACAGAGTAGATCCGTCTATTCCACGAGCTGGGCCAGCCAAAAAACGGACAATGATTCAGAAACCTGTACCGACACCACTTGTGCAAGTTAGAACTTGATATTTGAAGCGCTGAACCTGACACAAAATTGCCCACTAAAAAAAAAAGGTAATTGAACGCTTCTAAGGTTTTTTTTTCCGACTCGATTTCGCCGGCATATCCGCGAAAACTCAAAAACAACAACTTTTCCACTCAAAGTTCGTATGTACATCGTCCTTCCCGATCAAGGTGAAATTTGGTGGAGACAATGCTGAAGAACCTAGAAAAACATCGATATAAGTTTCATTGCCCAATTCGCCACCCATGAAGAGATATTGCGAACACTCGATTCCAAATATATGTCAAGTGTTTTCGACAAAAAATGGAGAAATGTAACTTTACGTAGAAAAGTGGTGTTTGTGGAGGCGCGGAAGGGATTCTGATTTAGCAGACGAATTCTTGCCGATCGTCTCGAGCGACGAAAACAGAGGATAGCCAGACAGCAGCTACAGAAGAGCTGTCGCACTTGCCAGGGACGGTCGCCAGGGGCACAGGGAAGTGAGAGCGTATAGCACCGTCGGATTGAAAGAAATCAAGTAGCGTGTCCATTCGAATTGATCGACAATCAGCATGCGAGACGCCAACTCGGGCGGACCAGTCGGCGAGGGACACGGGGATATCAGCAGGCAGCCCTGCAGCTGGCAGAAAGCGGCGCCCACAGCATGGCATCCGTGACGAAAGACGCAATACAGCAGGCTACGGTCACCGCAAGCGTAAGGGCAAACGCCAAGCAGGCAGATAATCTCGATACCTTCGTAGCTGCCCTCATGGAGATCCTAGAGTACGGGATGGAGGGTGCACCGCCCGAATGCAAACAGAGGGTCGTAACGTTGCGCTCAGAGTTAGAGCAGGTGCAGAAACTAGTCGAGGTGTATTTACTTCGCCACTTCAACACCCTGACGGAGTACTCGGTGAGGGTTCGACAGCTGCTGCTGTCAAACATGAACATCGGCCTGCACGAAGGCATGGACGCGCTTTGCGGTGCAGGGAGGCAAGCTGTACAGGAAGCATACCTACGCTGTGTCAGCTCCCGAAACAGATAATTACATGGTCACCCCCACCTTGATAAATATACTAAAAATCCGGAGCGCTCAGCGCTTTGGAACGACGAATGAAGCAGGCGCCAATGGGGTAAAAAAGAAGGGAACCCGAGGCACGGGTGGGCAGGGGGCAGCCCCTGCTCAGGGCCGAGCTGGGGGGTGGGGGCGCCTCACCCCTTTCAAGGCCCGAATGTAGCATTCGAAGACGCCTGCGCGGGGATGTGTGACTACTCGTGGTGTGGCCCTCGTTGAGGCCCATCTATTAGTTTTTACACGGGTCGGTGTCTCCGGCCTTGGTTCATGGTGACATCAGGTGTCGAGAGGAAAAAGCAATGCAGGCACAGCAGAACGTCTGAAGAAGAGTTTGGGCAACCGCCGCGGCCGCAGGAAGAAAAACGTAGCTACAGCGCAGTAGTTTTGCTCAATCGTTCCACTCAAGAAGGCAGAACCCGCATGCGTCGAAACAGCAAGTCAGATCAACCCAGAAATCGAGGTTTCCGCTGACAACCCCAGTGCAAGAAGGTTCAGAATAGCAGGCTTTGTGTGAGCAGAGACGAAGGTTATCTCATTTCGTGAGTCGAACAATTATCAATGGTGCGGAACTCTCACACCACAGCACACAACAGCTGGCTTTGTGTGGACAGAGAAGAAGGTTACCTTATTTCGCGAACCGACCAGTTATCGGTGGTGCGAAACTCTCACACCACAGCATAGAATAGCAGGAGCGGAGGGCCAAAGTATCCCTCTTCCGCGCGTAGCCGGAAAATCATCGATTGCGTAGAAGGATCAAATCAGAACGACTGTCTACCGTGCGGTACAGCAGACACCCCACAGAAAGAGAAAGCACGCAAGTGGGGTACATGCACAGATGAGAGCAGACAGAGGGGCCGCGAAGGCAAGGACAAGTAGAGCCACCAGTACAGCAGCCGTAAGTTAGAACGTTGGTACCGGTCGACACGCGGGAGGGTGGTGGGTCAGCATGCTCACGGCTTCCCTATGGGGAGACGCGCAGTCAAAATAGTACAGAGCGCATGGTTCAGAAGTGGCACGTTCATAAATGCAGACTTGGACAAGGAGGCCTCGACTCTCTAGAAGGAGAAGGGCTGTACAAGCTAGCCAACACTTGCACAGCCAATAACGGAAAGAAACAAGGAGTCGTGGGAGCGAAGCTCGACTGGTAGGAGAATCCTTGGTAGCACCACCGATACACCCCGTACACATACAGCGTTACTTCGGAAATCTAAAAGGCTTCGGCGCTTGTTATGATAGTCACATGAGCGATGCCGGTGAATGCAGAAGCGTCCGGAGCAGATTTCGAGCGTTCATTACAGAACAGAAACCGAGGCAGTGTCACCAAGCACTTGGCGGCAATATGGAAAAAATCGAGGACGACGCCAGGCGCCAAAAATGCTTAGTGATACAGAAATCAGCCGCGCATAAAATCCCCAATCTCAGAGTCCCTCCGCTGGCGGCTGTCGTGACACACACAAGGTTCTGATAATCAATGCTATTTCTTCGATGTGCAGAGCAGACAGAAGGAAACGGGCCAAAAATGGTGGGACCGACCCCGATATCGTCTCCCAATGCCTGTGCGCCGTAGCGTTGCCCAAGTTCCTAGAGGAACTGGTGACCTTTAGAAAGAGATTCATCAATAGAGGATACTGTTTTGAGCATGACCGACGTGTCAGACGCTTTTCGGAAAATGCGAGTAGACCCGAATAAAGCCCACAATGTTGGCTGCACCGTAGGAGATCTGGTAGTAGTTGGTTTTCGTTTGATGTTCAGATGGTCACGATCGCCGGGATTCTGGGGCGTCATGTCGGCTGCGGTTGCACATGCGCACTGTAACACCACGACCGATTCAGCTCAGTTGTTAGAGGAGGGGAAATAAACAATGGCTCACGTAAAGGTGATGGGGCGTAGGTGAGATGGAGAGCCAGCCAACACCACAACCGCCGGACGCAAGGTCATAATTCACCGTTTTTTTAGGGAGCGTTCGACCCACTTTTCACCGCCGTGTACGAAGACGACCACCTACAGTATGGGGAAGGGTCGTCTGCCACAAAGGGTGATGTGTGGGGAGTTTTTGAGGGTAGGGGCTACTCAAATGGGCAAGAAAAGGACTGGCTGGCTCATCTGAAAAATGATATGTCGGCCATCGGAATGAAATTCGAAGGGTGGCCAAAGGGTGCTCAGAAGGTCGGCAGATGGTTTCGACGAGTAGAGGAGGGGCCCAAGTTGTTCATGCGGAACTGGCATGAAACGGAGAGGCGAAAAGCCGCAGAGCAATGCGCAAATGCTGCGGCACCGCTATCCACCGTCGGCGTATGTAAGCGGCCGGGGGGAGAGGGGGAGGGGGAAGGGAGAGAATACGGAGGGGGGGACGGGGGAGGGGTGGAGAGGGGATGGGGAAGGGGGAGGGGGAACAGGGGAAGGAGGGGAGGTGGGAGGGCGGGAGGGCGAAGGGGGAAAGGGGATAGGGGGAGAGGGGGGAGGGGGGAAGGGGGGAAAGGGGGAGGGGGGGGGGGGGGGGGGGTGCGGAAGGGGGGGAGGGGGGGAGGGGGAGGGGGAGCGAGGGGGAGGGGTGGGGAGGGAGAAGAAGGGGGGAGGGGGGAGTGCCGGAGGGAGGGGGGACGGCGGGGTA